>CAUYON010144360.1:0-36404 GCA_963573935.1 Arctocebus calabarensis
TGGGGACAGACGCAGAGATTGGAATGATGCAGCCATAGCCGAGGAACACCCGGAGCCTCCAGAAGCAAGAGGCAAGGAAGGATCCTTCCCCAGAGCCTAGCGGGAGTGTGACCCCCATGGCACCTTCATTTCAGACTGCGGAGCTCCAGAACAGGGACAGATCCCATCCCTATTGTTGTAAGACACCCCGTCTGGGGTAATTTGTTCCGGCAGCCCCAAGAAACTAGTAGACCTGGCCTCTTGATTGTTCCTCAGATAAGGTACACACACTCTTACCTAAAGGCTTCTGCCCTGCCATTCTCTCTGCCTGGAACGTTCTCCCCCCAATGCTAGGGTGCCTCACTCTCTCACTTCCTTTAGATCAGCTAAAATGTCACTTTCTTAGGAAGGCCACTTGGGGCCATCCCCATCTAAATACTTCACCCCATGTACTCCCTCTGCATTACCCACTTCCCTTCCTGGCTTTATTTGTTTCCCATACCATTTCTGACCTTCTAATATACCATAGAATGGGCTGATTTGTTTACTGGCTGTCCTGTCTTCACCATTGGAAATTAAGTTCCATGAAGGTGAGGATTTTTTAACTATTTTATTCACAGTTGGCTCTACAACACTTAAGAGAGTGTCCTGCTCACGGCAGGCATTTGATCAATATTTAGTAAATAAAGGAATGATCTGAATGCTCTACAAACAGTAAGAGAAATCATAACTCACATTCTACGGTGCTTTATCCACAGCACAGTGCTTTCACCCATGTTATCACTTTTGATCCTCACAATAGCTTGGGAGATGACATTATTGCTTCATTTCCCAAAGGAAAAGGTTCAAAGAGTCGAAATAATTTGCCCGAGGTCACAAAGAGGTAGAAGTAAGATTCAAACTCAGGCCTATCTGTCTTCAAATCCCACATTCCCTTCAATACACACACACACACACACACAAGACCCACTGCTAGGAAGTTGCCAAGAACATGGGAACTAACTAATTATGAGCCAAGCAGTACTAATTATGAATCATTTAATATGTGTTTAATGCTCAATATTGTAAGATTGGCATTTGTATATACCTCCGTATGTGTGTGTGTGTGTGAGAGAGAGAGAGAGAGAGAATAAAATTGACATTGAGGGGGCTTGTTTCTGTTGACTGTGATATTTGCCAAAGCCATTTATCCCTATGCTATAAGGATCTATAGTCCAGATACTTTCATTCAACAAACATTCATTCTGCAAACATTTGATCACTTATTGTAGAACACACTGCCCTGTTTTGATCCCCTTGGGCCTCACCAAGGTTCACCTACAGTTTGGTAAATGGATCTGACTCTCCACTGGCTTCCTATCTGAGGCACTCATCTCTCCGCCTTCAGGCCTCTCTGGCTGTGGGCAGTGTGCTCAACACACAGGACAGGTAGGCTGAAGGTTTAGAGAGGCAACACCCAAGGCACCACCCTTAACAAAGTAGGGGCACAGGAGGAATTAGTACATATGTACCCCAGCTTCGTGGTCCCTCAGTGGAGGATATCTCCAGGGAATGTTTCTCACAGTCTTCTAGAAGGTTCCCAGCAGGATTAAACCTCACTTGCCCACCTGCTCCTTAGCACACCATTGGCTTTCCTCCCTTCCCTGTCTCACTTCTGCACCCCGTGCTTAGGCTTCTGGGATCTCTTCCCAAATAAACGACTTGCACCACATCCTTGAGAGAATGCGGATTAGGACCCTTGCCATGTGCAATGCACTGTGCTCGTAGTGAGATTCACAGCAGGGCAAGCCATGGCGAGCTTCCCGGAGTCCCACAAGGACGGTCCCAACAATCTCGGAATCTGGGAAGTCGGCTCCCTGTGAAAGGCAATACTACCTCTGGCAGCTCAGATCAGCTCTACAAACTCTGGTGATGTGCCAGAGGGGTGACATATCACTAAGTCGTTTCCTGAAAACACCTCCAGGGCCGTTGACAAGTCTAGCAGGAAAGTCAAGCCGGCCCTGCCATTGTGATCATCATGCCTCATTTCTGATCCTGAAAAGGGTTGATCTGTTCTTAATCCCATGAATATCTCCTGAGCATCCTACCGGATGCTGGGCACAGAGCCATGAGTCAGGGAGACTCCACTTCAGGGACAACCTCTCACCTGGCCCTAAAGACCAAGGTCTAATGCCATTAAAGCCACCTGAAAGCACGTGACACTGGCTTCAGAAGGCACATCTACAAGATGTGTCCCCAAAGCATTTTTGAGTGGTGTATACCTGGCAGTGAGTAAATACCTAGTCTCTCTCCCTAAGAGAGAGATTCACAAGAACACCACTTGTGACAGGAGGCAGCTGTGGGATGCTGCTGGTTTTCAGTACAAGGTCTCATCACCTTACAATTATACACTTTTTCAAAAATTAGTGATGGGGGGCAGCGCCTATGGCTCAGAAGAGTAGGGCACCGGCCCTGTATATCGGAGGTGGTGGGTTCAAACTCATCCTGGCCAAAAAACTGCAAAAAAAATAGTGCTGTGAGACCAAGCAGACAAAAAATAGCAAATCAATCTTTGTTCATCCAGAAGGCCCCAGCAGAATGACACCCTCTACAAGGGAGTAAGGGTGCTCTGGACTGACGGACCAGAAAACCAAACTTGGCCAAGACCAGCCGTCGATCCACTGGCCTGACCACGCTCATTCCTCCTTTACACTTGGTTGAGCCTATGAAGTCCAATGGGACCCCTCCACCTGGCATGTGGGTGTTCTCCGACCCCTTCCAGTCTGGGCAGGGCGCCTTTAGTGCCAACCTCAAGATCAGTGTCACGGAGGGTTTGTTCTGGGCTTTTTTATGTAGCCTGCACTGAGCTAAATGCAATTACCATCAGGTGAGGCCCAGTTCTCCCTTTCCTCCTCCTCAAGAGATTTTCAGTTCCTCCTACAGCCACATCCTTCAAAGAGTCTGAGGGATATGGGCAACATGACCTTCCAGTGCCTTCTGGCCTGAGATGGTCGCAGGAAGAGGCCTGGAGGGGCAGGCTGGGACTCTCTACTGTGCCCTTCTCCTACGATTTGGCCCATTTGACTTGTTTCTTGCAGATTCCTGAGTTTCTCTCCTTTTGTTTAATTCATCAGGAGCCAGTGGCTGATGGAATATTTGAAAGAAGATCAAAGGAAAGGGGAAAGGGCTCCCCAGAAGGCGCATCAGGCCTCTCTGGGAGGGAAACATTTTCTAATCCAGGAAATAAAAATCCTGCATTTTAGGCAGTGATTAAAGATGGGATATTCTGTGTCTCCAAGGATTGGGGAAAAGGGAAGAGAGAAGTGGCTTATTTTTTTCCAATGCCACCCAGTGCTGAAGGTGCAAGTCCTCCTCTACTTGCTGCTTTGAAATGACCTCTGGGTCATTTCAAAGCAGCAAGGCTGTAAAAGTGCAGCTTAGACAGGGCAGGACGCTGGGGCTCTCAGAGGGTGACACCACATAGTGAGCATACTTTGGTCACAGAAACGTGTTATGTAGAAAACCTGGGTTGTGCAGGAGCTGAGCCCTTTTCCACCTCCTCTCCCAGGCTTTTCCAGGCTGTGAAAGCAAAAGAACTCACTCACTCATTCATTCAACAAACACTCTGTGCCAGGCACTGGAAACACAGCGAGGAGGAAAACAGATGCAGCCTTCACTGTCAAGGTGTTTACAGTTTTCTGCGGCAGCCTCACCTTTAGCAAGAATCCTAAATGAATGTACAAGCTATGAAGATGCTGTGAGCATTTCTACCCAGGCAATGTGAGCTAGTCTGGGGGAATGAGGCAATTATTCCCTAAGGAAGTAATTTCTGAGTTGATATCTGAGGACTGTGCAGGAGTTAACTGGGTACAGGCATAAAGAACATTCTGGGTACATCTTGTGATCCTGATGTAGGGAATGTAGCCGGGGATCTCAACACAAAAGGAGAGCCATCAAGAAAGGACCATCTAGACCCCATATCCTCCCTGATCAAGTTCATAGCATACCTTTCTCTCCATGCACCTGACTCTAATCAAGCTTCTAGATCTACCTACCCAATTTACAGGAAATACCAGTGACAGAGGAACACGTTATGACATTACAAGGGTAAAATCAGGCAAAAACAGACTGAGTAACTCTACAAGACAAACCGTGTGGTTTCCTTCTACAAATAAATTACAAGAGGAGAGAGAGAAAGAGAGATCTTAGAGATAACCAGTTGTTATGTTTGGCCCTTTTTCGAATCCCAAAACAAAACAAAATAAGGACATTTATGAAGCCATCAGACATCTCAACGCTTACTGGATGTTTGATACTACTAAAATATTGCTAATTATTTTAGATATAATGTTATTTCAGTTATCTTTTTTAGAAGTTTCTATCTTTTGGCGATAGATACCAAAATACAGTAGAACCTCTGTAAGTTGACCACTCAAGGGTCTGTAACAAACTGGTCAACATAAGGAACTAGGCCTCCTGTCTGATATGTACATGCAGCATACGTCCAGTCTATGAAAATTAGGTTAACTTAAGGAGGTGGTCAATGTAGGGAGGTGGTCAGCTATGGAGGGTCTACTGTATTTAGGGTTAAAATGATGTCAAACTGCGGTTTGCTTCAAAATCTTATGGCTGGGGAAGAAAGGGGTGGATAAGGGTATAGATAAAGCAGACTGATCATGAGTTGGTCACTGTTCCCACTGGGTGCGCTTACGGAGAGATTCATCATACTATTCTTTTCTACTTTGAAATTTCCGTAAATAAAAGTTGTTTTAAAGACATCCTGAGCAAAGCTTCCAGCATAGGCCCTGTGGGCAAGCAGAGCCTGCATATTCCAGATTCTAGAGGTGTAACTGGGCCTAGGAGGTGAGGACAGAGTGATGATGTGGTGCTGGAGGAGGAGGCAACTGGATAGAGTAGGTCCTTGGGGCCTAAAACTCACCCTCTTAGAGCTTATAAGAGGCTCCTTTGACTTTCTGGGTGAATACAGCCTGGAGACCCAATTCCCCTTTAGCAAACCAGAGAAGGAGGGTGAGAGTAGGTGAATGGGCACATGGGAGAGAAATAATTCTTGAATAGTTGATGAAGGGGAACACCTTGGAGGTAGCCCAGTCCCTCTGGGTCATTTCAAAGTTGGGAGGCAACCCGTAAAGCCAAGTAAAACAGATGCAGTACACAGTCTTCAGCAAGGAACACAAAGACCTAGAAACACTATGAATACATATCCCGGGGCTGCCATGACAAATTACCACAAACTACATGTCTTAAGACAACAGAAATTTATTCTCTCACTGTTCTGAGGCTAGAAGTTCTAAATCAAGGTGTTAGCAGGGTAGGCTCCCTCCAGAGGCTCTAAGGAAGAATCCTTTCTCACCCCTTTCAGCTTCTGGTGCAAATCTTACCTGCAATCCTTGGTATTCCTTGGCCTGTAAACATATCACTCCCATCTCTGCCTTTGTCTTCACATGGCCTTCTTCCCTCTGTGTGTCTGTAAATTTCTCCCTCCTCATAAAGACACCTGTCATCAGCTGTAGGGCCCAGTATGACCTCATCTTAACTTGATTACATCTGCATAGACTCTTTCCAAATATAGTCACATTCACAGATACTGGAGACTGGGACTTCAACATAAGTTTTAAGGGATGCGATTCAACCCACAGTTCACTGCTCCTCAAGTGGACTTTGGAGCTCGACATCAGTGGATCCAACCGGATCCTCCACTGACCCCTCAGGATCTCCACCCTTCCCAAAGTCTCAAGGAATCCTAGGGTCCTAGAATCTCAGGCTAGACCATCCCTAAAGGACATTCGATCAGGTCTCGGCCCTTTGGTGAATCCCAAGTTCCACTTAGAATCTAAAGAAAGCCGTAGGCTTTTCTTCTTGACAAAATGCTCACTTGCAGCTACTTGTAAATGCTTGGGTACAATTTAGAGAAGTTCAAGGACCTCTAAAGCTTTAGGCCATGGAACGCAGGCCAAGAAGGCCTGACTTTCATCTTCCAGACCAACATTCCTACCATAGTTAGGCACCTAGTGCCTGGGATTCATGCACCATGGACATGCTATCCAAGGGAAGGGCAGTCATGTTCTACACTGAAGCAGTGGAGTCGTTCATTCTCTCTCAACCTCTCTCTCTCCATCCTCCTCCCTCCCTCCCTTGTTACCTCAGGCAAATAGCCCCAGCCTCACTGAGAAAAAAGGTCTGGGTCATGTCCTAGTTCACAGAGCCCAGATAGCTGCAGGGGTCAAATATTATGGGCCCATAATACCATCTCCAGGAGACGTGCTTGCATCTTTCCTGCTAGGCTTTCAGTCATTCCCCCACCCCCACCCCACATACACTTCAACCCTCTTCTCTGGGTATCTGGCTGGGGGCTCCCAGCAAAGGATCAGTTGTCTCCAAAGAAATCTGCTCACAGAAAATAGTGTCTCCTCCCTTCAACCTTTAATATCCTCTTCTGGATTTAAAGTCCTTTAACTGGTTCTTTGATGTTACCTTTGAAAAATCTGCATTTTGGTCTTTGTTGGAATTTCTTAGCTGTTATCTTCGAAACCCCAGGTGAAACAGGTCCTGGCCTAGAAGGTAAGCTCTAGAGACAGCTGGGCACTGTCTGTTCCCCTCCTCCCATCCCCACATGGGGCTCCACAGAGAAACGGCTATGCCCTCTTCCTCATCCAGGGCCCACTTCTGACCACTGATGCCCTGTGTGGCAGAGTTAAATATGTCAGGAGACCAGCCAGAAACCTCTCCCCAAGCCTCAATCCAAGTCCAAGGGATCTGGCCTGGATCCAACACTAAAAACTGAATGGTGGCTCCCCTGCAAAGATGCATCCACCCAGAAGCTGTGACTATGACCTTGTTTGTAAAAAGGGTCTTTGCAGACTTTCAAAGTGAAGGATCTGGAGATGGAATCATCCTGAATTAGGGTAAGCTTTAAATCCGATGACAAGTGTCCATATAAGAAGAAAGAAGGGGGCGGGGCCTGTGGCTCATTGAGTAGGGCGCCCCAGCCGTATATACCAAAGGTGGCGGGTTCCAACCCAGCCCGGGCCAAATTGCAACAAAAAAAATAGCCAGGGGTTGTGGCAGGTGCCTGCTACTCGGGAGGCTGAGACAGGAGAATTGCCTAAGCCTAAGAGCTGGAGGTTGCTGTGAGCTGTGATGCCACAGCACTCTACCGAGGGCAACGAAGTGAGACTCTGTTTCTAAAAAAAAATAAACAAATAAACTAAAATTAAAAAGAAAAGAAGGAAGAAGGGGAGAAGGCATATGAGAAGGGGGTGAGAAGGCAGACATGGAAATTGGAGTGACACAGTTCCAAGACAGGGAGTACCAAGGATCCCTGACAGCCACCGGAAGCTAGAAAAGAAGATTTTGGAGCCCATCCTGCCTATACCTGGATCTCAGACTCCCAGCCTCCAGAACTGTGAGAGAATCAATTTGCCTTGTTTTTGGCCACTCTATTTGTGGAGATTTGTTACAGGAGCCCTGGAAAATGAATACAAGGCCAATCACAGCTGTCTAGCTTCACACTAGCTTTCATTTCCCCCTTTCCCTCCTTCCTGCAGGGCTGCCCCTACACCCAAGGGTTGTGTCACTCTACCAAGTGGTCAGAGTTCCAGTGTCCATTCAAGCAACCAGCGGAGATTCACTGAGGCCTTGGTGTGTGCTGGGCATGGTGCCAGGCACTGGGACATAATGGTGAACAGGAAAGATTGCCCTATGGCAGGTCTCAACTGACTGGCCTCCTCCTTCAGGCTCCAGGAGGGAGCAGACTGAGCTTGGCAACCTGATCTTCCCTACCAGCAGAATGCCATGAGCTCGTGGTCACCATCTCCGTGTCAGCTGCCCAGACATGGAGAGGCACCTCCCTGCCTCATAAATGGTTAGCCTCAACATTTTGACCCCTTAGAAATAAAGGGTGATGCGTTCTTGAGCCCTAAGGAAAAGAAATCAGGGTCCAGAAAATGCCTGTGACTCCCAAAAGTCTGTTATGAAAGTCTGTCCCTCTGGTCCTGTCAGGGGTTGAATTGTGTCCTTTCCAAATTCATATGTTGAAGTCCTGACCCCCTGTGACTCAGAATGTGACCTTATTTGGAGACAGGTTGCTGAAGGTGATCAAGTCAAGATGAATGGGCCCTAATCCAATATGACTGGTGGCCTTTTAAGAAAGGGAAATGTGGACACAGACAGACACACAGTAGGGAAGATCATGTGTGGACACTGGGAGAACAGCCATGTGTAAGCCTGGGGGAGAGAGGAAGAACAGATCCTTCCCTCATAGCCTTCAGGAGCCAATGCTAATGCCTTGATTTTGGACTTCTGGCCTCCAGAATTATGAGACACCACATTTAAGCCACCCACTGTCTGGTACTTTGTTAGGTCAGCCCCAGAAGACTAACATGGGGTGAATACTGGGTGTGACAGTTCTATGAGGCAATAAAACTAAGGAGGCAACTGGCCCAAGGCAACCATCAAAAGACACAGCAGTTAGGGCAGAAGACAGGGACCCCTAATATGAGCTCTCCTGAGCACCAGGAATTTTGTGACCCTTCTTCATAGCGTTCCCATGAACAAGCCACAACTTTAGATTCAGGCACACCTAGTTTCAAATCTGGACACTGTGTTTTAAAAGTGGACTTTCCAGCTGGGGAACTTAGCCTAGATTCTAGGCCGAGCCTCCTCAGCTGAAAGGAGCTACATAGGGTTGATGGGATGAAATGTAATTAACAGGAGATCTGATACATAGGAGGCCCTCTCTGTAGGCTCGCTTAGGTCAGTTTCCGGACCCTGACAGGAGGAGTAAGGATCAAGTGTGAGTGATTTATTTGGGAAGAGATCCTAGGAATCCTCAGCATAGGGTCATTGAATTCATACAAAACACAAGACAAGAAAGAAGGCAAACGGGGGGGTACATGATTAAGACAGCTATCACAGCAGTGACAGGCACTTAATCCCAGGGGGAACAGAGAAATGGCATGAAACAGGTGCCTCAGAGTTATTCCTATCTGGCGGATGAGAGATCTGGGGTATTTACCCACCAAGTCTCATCAGGCATTGGTTGAGGGCTCTTCTTGGGGCAGTGTTAATCCTTGACTGCATCAGTTTCGTATAGCTGCTATAACAAATTATCAGACAATTTGTGGCTTAAAGTGACACACATTTATTATCTCCTGGAGGTCAGAAATCTGAAATGGGTCAGCAGGGCTATGTTGCTTCTAGAGATTCTAGAGAAGACTCTTTTCATTTGCCTTTTCCACCTTTCATAGGCCACTGGCATTCTTTGGCGCATGGCCTCCCGTCTCTCTGATCTATGCCAATGTTGTCACAGCTCTTCCTCCTCTGCTTCTGTCGTCACGTCATATCATGTCCTCTGACTCTGCCCCTCCTGCCTCCCTCTTAGGAAGACCCACCCAGATAATTTAGGATACTCTCCTCATCTCAAGATCCTTAATTTAATCATACTGGCAAGTCCCTTTTGCTGTTAAATACCATAAAATTCAATTTCAGGGACTAGGATACAGGCATCTTTGGGGCTGATATTCAACCCACACAGAGGGCCTCTCTGGTCTGCCCCAGACAGCCAGAGCTGCCTTCTGGAGTGGGGGAAACATGCAGGCGTATACCTGCAGAGACTCTGAAAGGTCTAACAGGGTGGAGGAACATGGGCTGGGCACTGACACTGAGAAACGTTTACCGTTAGACAGGCAGGAAAAGTCAGTGAGTTGGCAGAGGCAGTGGGTCACCATGGAGGTCTTGATGCTCAGACAAAGCATGCTGAAAGGAATACAGTTACTAGAACAATCAAAAGAGCCACACTGACACATAACTGTGTGGGATCATCACAACACAGGAGACCCTCCATAGTTGATCACCTCCCTGCAATGCCACCGCCTTAAGTTGATCTAATTTTCATAGATCAGACATTCACCACATGTACACATTAGTACAGCGGGCCTACTTCCTTATGGTGAGCACCTCCAGACGTTGACCAGTTTGTTACCGTCCTCTGGGTGGCCAACTTAGAGAGGTTTCATGAGTGAGAGGCCATGTACAATTTTTCCCATATTATAACCCAGGAAACTGAGGCCCAACTACTTGCTTCAAACTGCACAGTGGAGGAGCAAAGACCTGCTCCTGGATCTCCTGACTCATCACCCAGCGCTGCTCCCGCTGTCCCTCACTTAGTGACAGCACAGCCTGGAACGTTCTGGGATGAGCCTGGCCTGTGACCACAACTGAGAAGATGCCAGCCCCTCAGATAATTCATCTTCTACCTCTGAGCGTTTGAGTGCCTGGCTGAGCTTCTGGAATTGAGAGAGGCCTAGCAGGACTGTTGATGAATTTGACTGCTTTACCAAAAGTTTAAAAATGTGGCTGCTACGGTTAAGCATTGTTTATAATCTGTCTCTGGTAATTTGCCTCCTACGCTTGAACATGCAAGCTCAGTTGCCAAATCCTGGTGATGATACCTCCCCAATCACTCTCTCCCCCATCTGTCACCTCTTCTTCCTTCCTACTCTTCCAGCTCAGAGCTCCATCACCTCCCCGAGGACCACAGCAAAAGCGTCTTTCTGGTGTCCCTGTCTCCTGAATGGCCCTACTCCAATCCATCAGACAGCCTGCCTCCTAATGAACTCCAGCTAAGACCAGCATGGGAGAAACTGTCGGCGTCCCAACCATATTCCTCCAGACCATCCCAGTTTGGTATGCTCCAGCTGACTTCCAATTGCCAGTATCTGTATCTCTGTTCCAAAGGTTTTTTGTTTTCCAGAACCACAAGTTGGAAGGAACAAGGAATTAGTACCCCCAGAAAACAGCCCTCAAGCAATCATGGAAGGGAATTTGATAGATAAATACCCTAGCCCCCTGCCCCTCCACTGAGACAACTCTGAGCTCTGTGCCCCACGTTGTCATCCAGGGTTCCTGTGGTATTGAGCTCCAGTCGCCCCCCATCATAGCTGGATTGATAACACCTTTTCTTTCTGTCTTCTTTTCCCTGTGTCACTCCTCTCCTCCCCTGCTGTTTCCTACAACCACCTTCCAAATAACTCATCCTGAATCCTTCTTTCAGACAATCAGGTTATTCATCTACACAACTTACAGAGAACATGTCTCCATGCCTTCCTTAGCCTGCTCTCCAGGGCTCTCTGTGGCTGGTCCCTGCCTGTCATTCCACTGGAACTCTGTTTCTCCACCACACATATGATGCAGAAGCTAAAGAGTACTGCAGGCTTCTATTCCCTGGTTCACATCCCTGTGCCTTTGGTAAGCTGCCTCTCTTACCCAGAGCTTTGCCTTGCTTTTCTTACCATGCCCCCCCATCCCATTTTATAAAAATCAGTTCAGAGGTATAGTTGAAACAAGACAGGACGAATGTTGATCATTGTAGAAGCTGGGCATGGGGCCATGGGGGGTTGTTATACTATTCTGTTTAATTTGTGTAAGTCTGACACTTTCTATAATCAAAAGCTAAAAATCAAGATCAGCTCCTGTGTGTGACAGACATTGTTGATGTCCTGCCCATATGTCCTCATTACTCCAACACCCAGGCACGTTCTGTGTGAGGGCATTCTGTAATGCCAGGGCATGCTTTTGTGAGGGACCACTGGGCGTTGCTGGGGATCTAACACTCCTGATGGCAGCTCTCTGCCGTGCGTGCATGGAGCAGGTGGGTACACACCCTGGCTTGCTTGCCCTCGGGTGTGAGGACTCCAAGGTGTTCCACACCCTGTCCCGGCAGTGCCCAGCAGGACTGAGCCCAACTGGGTTTTGGCATATGCTGTGTTGGCTACCCCACTTCCATACTGGTGTTGCCTGGGATCTTCTCTCAAAAAAATGCACTTATACACAAATCCCAGGCATGGGGTCTCCTTGAGGGATAACCAATATAGGGCAACATGTCACCACTACCATGAAAGCATTGCTTCTTCCCCTACTTAGAAGTGAAATCTTCCTCGCCAGAGCCACTAGAGCATATCTTCTGGGTTTAGAAGGTTTAGTACAGACTCATTCTTCGAAATGTTTGGAAGGAAGGAGCCTGAGCAACAGAGCAGAGCTGTAAGGCATGGAGGCCAGGGTTAACCAAAAATAAATGTGTTATTGATTCTGAATGGACCAAGCCTCAGAGGCCTTCATTGCACACTGTTCTCTCTTAAGAGAGTCTTTCTGCAGAAATCATCATGCTGGCACCTCCTGCGGATTGGCCAAGGGCAAGTACCTGCCTCAAAAAGCTTCATCTTCACAGGGACTAGAGTGGGGAGACTGGACAAAGGTGAGGAGTGGGAGGGGAATATAAGAACTACAAGATGGCACTGGAGGTGGCAGGTGCCACAGGAGACCAGTGCCAAGCTTCCTCAGAGGCCTTGGGGATGGCAGAGCCTCTGTTGAGGGCACTGCTTAGTCCCTGAGGCCAGGACCTTAAGCTTCATGGCCCTGGGTGCCTCTATGAGAGTCTTGGGGAGCATGGTTGGCTCTGAGAGACTGGACAGCATGAATAGGAACCCTTGACAATGAGCTGCTTAGTGGCCATTGCCATGGCCCTTCCCCCACTCTCTAGTCTACAGTAGTCCCAAGAACTCATAAGTTTCTAGAGAAGGAAGCGAATCTCCCAGAAATGACTGACCCTGGCAACCAGCACCTCTGAGCTGGCACAACAAAGTAATATGGAATTTCTTGCCTTTAAGTGTTATGAACTAGACATTTGTATGAATTTATCTCTTGATGTCGTTAGCGGGAATGACTTCCAAGGATAGGTTGGAAAACGCCATGCCGCTTGTGTTGTTTCATCCTTGAAGATATGCCTTAGCGGCCCTGAGCCTTCATGTAGGGAATCCTGCCACCCTGTGAAGCTTCCATGCTGGAGATACCACATGGAAAGACTGTACACACATGCAGAGGGGGCTGTGCTCAGGGAATTGGGGAGATGTTAGTCAAAGGACACAAAGTTTCAGTTAGACACATGGACTAAGTTCAAGAGGACTAAGTTCAGTTGTACATCATGGTGACTATAGCTAATAGTAATATACTGTGCATCTGGGTACTGCTAAGAAAGTCGATTTTAAGTATTCCCACTACAAAAAAATGACAAGGCAATACATAAGTAAAATAGATTAATTTAGCCATTTCACAATGTATGCATATATCAGAACATCACATTGTACACCATATATATACAATTTTTACTTGCTAATTAAAATAAATAAGTTTTTCATAAGCAAACAAAAAAAGAAATAGAGATGCCCGAGGAGCCCCAGTTGTTCCAGTTCCACCTGTCTGAGCCATCAGCCAGCATTAACCATCAGATCTGGGAGTGAGCAGGCCTTCACATAACCCTGTCCCCTAGCCTCTGTGCCAACCCTGTTGACACTGAATGGACAAAAGAGAGAAGAACTGTCCCTGCTGAGCCCTGCCCAAATTGCAAATTTATGAGCTAAGTAAATGTGGTTATTTTAAGCCAGTAAGTTTTATAGTGGATTATAACACAGCAATAAGTAACTAGAACACCCATCCCTGTCCATGAAAATTGTATGGTTGCTGAATTCTCAAAACTCTTTGCAACTGTGGCAGAGACAACACTTTGTGTTGCTCAATCCCTATTTTACTTACCCACTGGGTACACAGGAAGACTACATTTCCCAGCAACCTTTGCAGTTGGGTGGGGCCAATAACTGGGTTCCAGACAGTAAAACGTGGCCAGATTGAGACCTGGTCTCTAAAACTTTCTACACAGTCCTATATGTTCTCTCTCACCCCTCCTCAATCCACTGGATGGAAAGGACCAGTGGAAAATTCCAAGGCTCCAGAAGATGGGAACACAAGAAGAAAGAAGGAACCTGGGCTCCTGCATCACCTCATGCAAATTTGAGGGTTATTTGTCACAGCATGTAGCCTTGCTAGAGGAATACACCCTTACTTTTACTCCAAAAGAACTATTTAAGGGAGAACAGAGCGGACACTGTTGACCTTTCACCTTGCATCTTCTGCCTACATTTGTAATTATTAATCTTCTTCTCTTGACTTCTTCACTAAACTATAAAATCCCTTAAGGCAAATTACCTACCTAAGTAAGTATATCCTCCACAGACTTAACCTGGCTCCCCGCATATTGTATATCCTCAATCACCATTTATTGGGTGAACACCATGATACTTGCTAACACTTATTGAGCAAATACTATTATGCCATATATTTCAATGTATTTACTCCACAAAATAACACCACGAGGTAGTCACTACTACTACTGCCAAATCTAAGAAATTGATGAGGATCAGAAAGGTTAAGTGGCTTTCCCAAGGCCACAAACCAATGCTGTCTGGCTCCAAAGCTTGTCACCATTACCTCTGCCTGATCACAGTGCAGGTGTTCAGTTACTACACACCTTTTCCAATTTTCAGGATCTGTGAAGATAAAAGTCAAGTCCAATGCAAGTCTTTTTTTGTTTTTTTGTGTTTTTTTTTGCAGTTTTTGGCCAGGGCTGGGTTTGAACCACCACCTCCAGCATATGAGGCCAGGGCGCCCCACTCCTTTGAGCCACAGGCGCCGCTCAAATGCAAGTTGAGCTCTAATGCAAGTCTTAACTGCACACTTTCTCCAAAGAGGGCTTCGCCCTCACCAGAGCAGCAGAACACCAGGCCAGATGACCTTGCCTTCACAGGGACCATGCTTGGTATCCAGGCCTCCCCAGCCCTGATACCTCCAGCCGAGCAGCAGCTCCAACAGGCAGCCTTTCTAGAACACCTCGTGTGGCCAGGCAGCTCCAGCCACCCCAGGCCACCTTATGGCTGACAGAGAAAGCCCACTGAGGCACAGGGGTGCCGTCCCTGGGGACTCATCCATCACCACTCACACCCTTCCTGGGTCTGCTCTGCCTTCCGCTGTGGTGATAATGTGAACGCATAAAGAGATAAAGAGAGCTCGAGATGGTGCACGTGTGTGTATATGTATGTGTGTGTGCACGCGCGCATGCAGTGATTGGCCTGGAAACACCAACTCCTCACCAAAGATGTTCTCAGCCCTCATTTGTACACACAGTCTTCAAACATCAAAGTGTTTGTTAAGCGTAAATATTTTTATTCGCTCCCCTCCTTCTCCTCCCTCTCCTCTTCCATCCAGGCTCCGAGCTCAGCGGATGCCAGGAGACCCCTCTGACTCAGAGCCAGCAGGGATGGTTTTTGGAAAAGGGCACTTCCAGGTCCCAGCGGGCAGCCAGCAGCTGAGCCTGACAGCCGCCTGTGACTGGCTCCCAGCAGCAGGCTCCTAGCTTGGCGCCTGTTTCCATAGGAACGAGCAGGCCTGGGATTGGCGGCCTTGGGAGCGTTACCCACGCCGGCTGCTTTTCAAGTGGTCCCTGGGTGTACCACCCCGCCCCTCCTTGCCTATGCCTGGGCCTGCCCTGGAAAAGAGCCTGAGCACAGGGGAGCTGGGGGGCTGCCCCAATACTCTGGGTTCTGGGGCACCGAGACTCTGAGCCAGTGCCTTGCTTGGGGCCGTTGTCACTCTCTAGTTCTCCACCTTCCTTCGCTGGGGACTCAGCACTGTGCCCAGTTTAGCTTTCCCACAGCATCCACCAGCCTGGCAGAGGACATGGAACCGATCAAGAGAGCCTGTCTGGGGTCATTCTCAGAGGAGGCGCCAAGCCACATGGGGCAGCCACTCTTTCTCATCCAGTGAAACCCTATTATTAAGCACCTCTCTGCGCCACGGTTTCCTGTGCCCTGCAGGTCAAACTGCGCTCTGCCTCTTCATTTCCCTGCCACCCCTGTGCTGTGTGTCTCTCATTATTAAACAGAAGGCTGCAAACAGAGTGGCTTTCTGCGTCTCCAAAGGCAGCACGATTACGGCCGCACCGGAGATCACTGAGGACACGCATGGATGGCTGCCTTGTGCCCAAGCCGATTCCTGCTGCCGGCAGCTCTCCTCTCCTCCTTTGAGGGGGCACCTCAGGGGAGACATTCCCAGACACCATTCTCAGTTCAGGCTGTCTCCTGGCTTGAACCCTAGTGCTGGACATCGTCAGGCTTGTCCTCAGCCTCCTTACGGCTCCCTGTAGATGGGGCTTGCTTGGAGCTCTGCAAAGTTCAAAGGGCGTTCTGGGAGAAGTCGGGGTTTTGCTGATGGGGCCAAGGAGTCTGAGGACTCCTGCTCAGAGCTGGAGGTTGAAATGCCAGCCCATCAGCAAGAACTAAATGACTCTTAAGGCGGGAGGACACTCAGAACTATTGATCAAGGATGCACAGACTACATCTATAATTAGACCCGGAAAGCTGCTTGCACATCAGAAAGAGAGAGAGAAAGACATGACTGTGGCTTTGTGAAGCCAGATATGCTCCAGGATTTCAAAAAACAAACAAACAAAAACCCCACTGCTAAAAATGCCCTGTGCCGTTAATTCTTCTCCCTAAATGGTCCCTTGTGAGCCACAGTCTTCAACCCTGCAAGGAACAGCCAGATGTTATAAAGACCCTGCTCCAAAGACAGCAACAGCTGACGTTTTGGATTGATCACAGCTAGACCTCCCAGCTCCATGGTGGTGGCCACCTCCCAGACCAGGGCAGCCCGGCGGCTGGTGCCCTGGAAACCCATCAAGCAAAGTGACCGTAGAGAAGTTTTGTTTGCCTTTTGCATTATTGAAAGTATCAGGAAGAGGCCTGGTTCCTGGGCATTTTGTGGTATACGTTCATTCTTTTCTATAATGAATCTGATTTGGGAACTGCAGCTAAAATTTGGAAGGGGAGAGTCCATTAGAAAGAAATACTGTTTGTTGGGGCCGTGGAATGCTTGTGGCAAATTGCCCTTCCTAAGTGCTGTTTTTTGAAAACTCATTCCTGCGGTAGGAAAATAAAGCAGATTTCAAACACTTAAGAGATCATTTTCAGAATGGTCTAGATGCGCGCTGGTGTGCTGGTACATTTGCCTCTCATTGTTTTTTAATCACTATTTTGTCAAGTTTAATTGCTGCCACGCTAACAACCCAAACGGGAGCGAAACAAAATAGGGGATATCTATCATTGGTGAGAGCATTTTGATGGAATCTATATCCATTTGCATCTTCTCCACCAAATTAGGAAAAAGGAAAATAGAAAAGGCTTTCTCCATTGCTGGTATAAGAATCATTTTCATTGGCCTGGGTGGGGAAATTCCCAGAGTACCAGGCAAACGGAGCAGCCTCCTACACATCACCTCATCTTCCTAGAAACTGGGATCTGAGGTTTTCTTGCCTGGACTTTCTCCTTGCAGGGATATTAGGAATGTTCATAAGCTCTGCTAAATGGTGAGAGCCTTGAAGGCAAAGAGAGAGACCTTGCCTTAATTACGCACTGGGTGCCAGAGCCTGCTCCCAATTTTCCTTTAGGTCTTGTGACAGATGCATAGAGGCATCACTCAGAGCCCCACCAGGCAAGGACTCACTGCCAGCTGTTTGGAGTGTGGTTAGCTGACAGCCTCCAGCTGTTGGCTTCAGTAAGGTCAGTCTCAGCCACTCAGGGTGGCCCCTGGTCAGTGGCTGAGCAAGACGGTGGTACTTGGGGCCAGCCATTTCTGTCCACAACAGGGCTCCTCTGACGGGCACCTTTTACTCAGAGGTCCCACTGGGCCGGGGGAGACTTGTCAGGTCTGCATTTCCTCCACGGCTGCCCCCGCCCCATCCTGGCCAGACCTGTCTCTTTCACCCCAGCTACTTCTGTGCTATTTTGTGCCCAATTTCATATGGTCCTTCCTGGAAACCACTGAAGGACTAAATTATTGCTCACAATCACTGACTCCAACCCTGCATCTGCCTCCTAAAGTACTCAACCTGAGACTAATCTTTAGCCTGCAAGATGACTTCTTAGAACTCAACTTCTGGCTGCCTTCGGTGACTATTTAATGAAAATATATTGGGTGCTTTGTCAAGTACCAGGAACACACAGGGGATTTAGCGACCATGGGGAAATGCCAAGCCAGCTGTTCAGAACTAGTGAGGGTAAAACCCAGTGCGCCTTCTGAAGAAAGCTGATTCAAAGGTGGATTCAGAAACAGATCGAGCAGACCCCACATCTGGCAACTTGGTGAAGAAATACCAAGAACCCATACTGCTCGGGCTTCTCCTGAGGGTCCTGGTGCAAAAGTGAAAGCTCAGCTCTGGGAGCAGGAATTCAGAATTAGGGTCTGTGTTCCATCCAGGCTGGGGTTTGTTGTCACTTGAAGGTTTACCAAGCCCTTGACTCCCAGGCCAAGACATCCCTGTCTTGCTTGTCACTCCAGGGTCTGGAACTGTGCGTGGCATGTGATTGTTGCTCCATGAATATGTGATGCACGATTGAATGATTGAGCTTCATGTATATAGTTTCACTACTAGTATCACCCAATGCTCCCCATTGCCTTGCAGATTAAGTGCAAACCCCTTCACATGGTAGACAAGAACTGTCACAATCTGCTCTCCGTGCACCCTTCCTCCAGCCAGAATGCACTAAATTTGCCAAGTCCCTCAGGCCCACTCTGGCTCATTTAGCAGTGGCTGCCTCCACCACTTTGGGGGCAGGCCAACACCTACTCGTGCTGAGACTCCCCTATGCCTTCACCTTCTGTCCCTTGCCTTGCTACCAAGAGCAGTGTGGGACCTTTAAATCCCAGGTCCCCAGGCAAAAGAGCATTCTTTCCTTGGTCATCACCCAGGAAGGTCTTGGCTAAGAGCCCTCATTGGCATTATCTTTTGTGCTATGCAATAATAATACCTCACACTTTAACACAGAACTCATTGTGTTCTAGGCACTATTCTGAACCCTTTCCATATGTTAACTAATTGATGCCCCCTCATTTCCATGAGATAGGTGTTATTCTAACCTTCACTTTATAGACAGAGCACAAGAGGGGTTAAGTAACTTGCCCAAGGTCACATAGCTAGTAAATGCTGTGCCCAGGCAGTCTGACTCCAGAGTTTATGCTACTATCTGGTATATTGTTTTCCTGCCTGTGTCGCTGATGCCTGCATTAAAGCCTGGTTAATGGGACTCTGCCCAAGGAGGGACAGTTAGGATGAAGCCAGTATTGGCAACGGTGGCCTCTGGCAAGCCAAACCTTTGCTACCTTCACTCCACTGGTCCTCATGCTCTTCCTTTATACCTGACACTTACATATACCGAGACACCTAAGCCACCCAGCAGATACGATCTGCCTTACCTACAAGATCCTACCACCTACACCAAAGACGAAAGCTATGGACAGAGTGTGTAGTAGGCAGGATGGGCTGCTCAGGGACATAAGCCTTCACATTCCCAGTCTGATGGCTTTGTGCTTCCTCTCTGACAATGGGCACTGCTGTGAGTGTGAACTTTGGAGAGTTACCTGCTAGGTGTCAGGTCCAAGATCAAGTATGTCTCAGTCTCATGACATCCCTATGAGGTAGACACTGTTAGCATCCTCTTCATCCTCCCAGTGTGCATTTACTAAGTGGCAGGGCTGGGGGTTGAGCACAGGTAGGTGTGACTCCAGGGCACAAGTATCTAATTACTGTGGTCAGTGAGCGGGAGTGCCAAATGGCCTCTCCACTACCAGAGGTCAGGCCGAGGCCCACCCTTCCTCCTTCATCCTACTCCCGTGTTCCTTCACGCCTTCCCCACCCCCCTTTTGCTTCAGCCAGCTTGTCTTGTGGCTCTCCCAGCCACCAGCAGCCGCAGCCTTGCCACCCCATTTGGGTGTTCTCTGCTGACTTTGAGATCCTAAAGTACAGCCTCCTTTCCCCTAACCGACAGCTGGCTGGCTATGCTGCTCCAAGGCTGAACATTGCTGCGACATCCTGGCAGGCAGACACACGCTGGCCTGTACCTTGGGAAGTCCTAGCCTTTGCTGCCAGCAGAGAGAAGTAACATCTATTGGCTATTTGCATGGGGTTGGAGCATGCTCCTCCCAAGGCTTCACAGTGAGCTCTTTTGCAGATTTCATTCATTCTTCCAGAAGCAGGTGATGAAGCCAGATACCATGGGAACCTGCTCAAATGTGCTGGTTGAACTTAGCATCAAGTTGATAGAGACCAACACCCATAAAACAACAAGAAGGGAACATAAAGGTGGGTAAGGCAACTGCTTCAAGAATGGGGAGACCCCTGCAGCAGCCTCTGTGGGCACCACAACCAAATTCCCCTGGAATCCCAGAGTTCCCCTATAGCCGTGGCAGACAGTTCACATGCTACCAGCTTCCCACCTTAGCTGTCTGCCTCTCTCTGCTCCTCTGTCATAGAGCTCCCTCCAGAATCAGGGACAGGGTAGGTGACATATTTGTGGGGCACAGTACAAAATGAAAATTCAAGTCCCCTTGTTCAAAACCCAGTGCACAAGCTTCTCCCTCTCTTCCAGGAGCCTTTCTCTTACCCTGTCATGATGATTTTGATTTGCTTTTCAATGCCCCGCTCCCTCTGGCAGAGAGTTATTTACAAGACAAGTGCAGATCTTACCCTCTCTGTACCTTCTGCAGGGCTCCCACTAGTGGATGGCAGAGCAGGCGGCTGAGAACCATCTTGGGGAGAGTGGGCGTCTCCATGCCCTCAGAGAATGCTCCATTGTCCCACTGGACTTCACTTCCAAGACACAATTTCACTGAGCCTTTTTCAAAAATAAAATCATTAATACAGGGCATGAAGCACAGGTATGTAGGCTCATCATGACAGGGTGAGGAACTTAATGGCTATGGGGGCAATTCACGGCCCATGCCAGCAGGAGTCGCTGGACAGATGCTGACCTGTCCTCCCATGGAACAATTCGGAGGCATATTCTACACCAGTGTTTATCCCACGGCACACTTGAACCTATAGTTAAACTTTGGTGGCACACTTAAATTATGTTGATCAAAAAAAAAAAAGAGTAAAAAAAAGAATACACTTACTGTGCTTTGAACTTCTTCCAAACATAATTTAATTGATGATCTTTAAAAGTTTTCATAGCACACCTAAGATCCTCTTATGGCACACCAATTGAAAATCACTGCTGTACATGGTGTAGGCTGAAGATCCCAGAGGGATTGAGCCCAGCTGCCCAACACAGCTTCTATAGGCTTTTCTCCCTTCTTGGTCCCACTTGTGTACCTCCTCATGGCCTGTACCCAGCTGCCCTTCTTTCCATGTCTTCTTTGGTTTGAGAGGGGCCTGACTTAGCTCCCTGACAGTTTGGGTGGGTGTATTAGTTTCCTAGGGTTGCCATAACAAAGTATCATAAATTGGGGGCTTTGAACAACAAAAATTGATTTTCTCGCAGTTCTGTAGGCTAGAAGTTTGAAAGGAAGGTGTTGGCAGGGCCACACTCCCTCCAAAGCTTTGAAGGGAGGATCCTTCCTTGTACCTTCCAGCTTCCGGTAGCCCCAAGCGTTTCTTGGCTCACAGCTGTATGGCTTCCATCTTTGCTTCCGTCATCAGGAGAAGATAGCTGTCCTCTCCCTGTGTGTATATCTGTGTCTATTCTTCTCTTATGAGGACACCAGCCATATGGATTAAGGGCCCACCCCTCCAGTATGATCCTACTCAAATGTGACCTCATCTTAACTAATTACATTGACAACAACCCTATCTCCAAAAGAAAGTCACATTCTTAAGTACTGGGGTAAAGACTTCAACATGTCTTTTGTGACCTATGTCTCTGAGCAACACTTCACAAACTACCAAAACTACTACCGTGCCACCAAATCTCCTGAGAATTGTGCTCAAATGCAAGTTCTGATTTGGGCGGTGCATGCGAGTCTGGATTTCTAACACGTTCCCTATTGGTTCTGATACACCTTCTTTGTAGGAAGGGAAATCTGGCTCGATAGGCCTGCGTTCATCTTTCATGGCTGGGTTCTAATAAACCACAGACTGGGGCAGCAACATTCTTCCCAGCACAGTGAGAGAAAGCTGTCACTTATGCTCCAATCTGTGACCTGGCTGCCTTGGGGCAAATGTTCATCCACCCATGGTCTAGTCAGCACAGGCAGGGGGCAGCACCCTGTTGCACTGGCCTGGAGACATTTCAGAAAGAATTTCTCAGGAGAAATCTGTGGGCACAGCAAGAATTCTGAGCCTTGGTCTTGCTAGTAGTGCAAACAATTTATATCGAAATGATTTCAAAACTGAAGAATGTTGTTCAAATATTGAGATGCAGACATTTCAGTAACTCAGACGGCATTAGGAGATGGGGTGGTAAAGCCAACCAGCCCAGACCCACTCACAGAGTTCAAACCAACCTACCAATTTAAAAAGGGATTTGCTCCAACTCTCCAGAGTTAACTAGACTTTAGCAGGCTAAGTAACTCAGAGGACACTAGGGGTCCTAACCCTTTCTGTTGCACGATTTCAGATGTACCTAGTGTGTACCCATTCAGGTTCAAGAATTCTAATTTACTAGCTCGTATTAGTCAGCTATTTCTGTATAATGCCAGATAACAAATCATCCCAAAACTCAGTCGTTTGCCAAACAAACATTTATTTTTCTTGTTCAAAGGTCTACAGGGCTGGCTGTGCTTCAGGTTCTTGAATAGGTGCAGAGTGGCTCTGAATACCTTTCCACTCTCCTTAGACCAGTGGTCACGTGGGACAGAGGTAGCAGAAGAGCAAAAGGTCAAGACAGAAATTCAAGATGTCTCTTAAGGCCTAGGCTCAGAACTGGCACCCTGGCCCTCCCACCATGTTCCACTGGACAAAGCAAGTCACAGCACCAAGCCCAATGTCACAAGGTGAGGAAATACATTCTGCTTAATCTCATAGAAAATGCTGGAATTCCCGTGACAGCCTGCTGGTTTGAAGGGTGATCATCTGAAGTCTCCTGACCCCTCTCTTGGTAATTTACTAGTGAGTAGCATAACAAGTGTGTACATTTTATTGATGACTTCCAGCTTTACTATTTTTGTCACTAAATTTTGAATCAACAAAGCACTGAGGATGGTATGTGTGCTTTGTTCTTGGAAGGCAGTGTTAAGTGTATAGTGCATATTACCTATGAAGTAGCTCAAGAGCCACCCTGGAGAGTAATTAATGAAGAGAAAAGTCCTCATTAGGTTGTTAGAATAACTGATGATAACTATTGAGATTATTTCGTCCATTTTAATAGGATTTTGATATTGTTTTAGCCTAAGGTGGTATTAATTTAGGGACTCAAGGATGCACTTTTTTTTTCCCTGTGGGCAATGATTTTGGTCAATGAGAAGTAACCTTAAGAAAGGTTTTTGGGAACATAATTCTTTCATAAGACAGAAGATAATACCGGGGCCCAAGGGACTAGGAGAGAGAAGAGGGGAGACATCTGTGTCTTGAACATGGGCAACCCAGTGAGAGCAAGATAGGGGAGAGTTCTCATGGGGACATAATCCTCCCCCCTCCCTCCCCAAGGTTGAGTGACAATGTCTTGTCTCTGTCTCCAGACCCTATTGGTTTTCTCTACCTCTGTCCCCACTCTCCTACATACCCCACAGATCAACTACAGCGGAACTTCCCCTCCCCACTGCTCTCCATTTCAGCAGTGTCTCCTAAGCCCAAGTGAGTATGGGCCTAGGATGAGCATATGAGTTACTGAGACAGTTTGGACAGACTGAGTCAGGACGTCACTGAGGGGGTTCAATAGCTAATACAGTGGTTAAAGGCTATTACAGGTTAAAGTTGGCCAGGCACAGTGCTCATGTCTGTAATCGTAGCACTCTGGGAGGCCAAGGCAGGAGAATCCCTTGAACTCAGGAGTTCAAGAACAGCCTGAGCAAGAGGGAGACCCTATTTCAATGAAAAATAAGAAAATTAGCCACATGTGGTGGCGGGCACCTGCAGTACCAGCTACTCTGGAAGCCGAGGCAGGCGGATCACTTGAGCCCAGGATTTTGAGGTGTTATGAGCTAGGCTGACATCAAGGCACTCTAGCCAGAGTGAGACTCTGTCTCAAAGAAAAAAAAGGTTAAAGTTAGAGACTTTGGGCTAAATACAGAAGGGTGCGATTCCTGACTCCACCCTTTACTAGCTGGGGACCTAGGGCAAGTTACTGAACTCTTCGGACCTCAGTTTCTTCCTCTGTAAAAAAAGGAAGAATAGTACCGCACACACACAAAGGGCTGTTGTTAATATCCAATGTGACATGCTTTGAAGGTCAGCCCAGCTGCCGGCCCTTGCCAATTCCTGAAGAAGTGGAGCTGGTATAGATCCACAATGCTGGATCCAAACCACAGGGCGGGTAGGTTTCAGAATTCAAAATTTTTCCAATTTTAGGAAGGTCGTGCATCACAATCCCCACGTATTACCTGAAACCCCAGCAGTGTGTGGGGAAGCACCTCACAATCAAACCCATCGACACTTCTTCTGCAGCAAAATGCATGAATAGCCACATTAACGGAGGTTAAATAAGGCCTTAAATAGCCTCGAGTCAGTTCCAGCCAGGTTTTGCCACTGAATGAGCGTTTTGCCGAACCTTGATTGGGGGGCAGGATGAAGCGTGGAAGCGGGAGCAGAAGGCCTCAGAATAGAGACTAACGGGAAGCTGGACACCAGGCAGAGGGTGGTGGCAAAGGAAGACAGACTGTTCCTGCATTTCTAGTAGCATCATTTTGCTCCCCAGAGGCCTTGAAAATATTCATTCTCAGACCCCCTCTATCAGTCACTGAATAGCTGAATAAATGGATGCAAGGCAATGAATAAATAAACAAACAGAGCAGCTGGCTTCTGTGCCCTAAGAGAGGCAGACAAGCCTGTCACCTCTTGGCACAGGGCATTCCAGAAGGTGTTCTGGAGGACCACCGGGGACACCCAATAGGATGTGCTGGTCGAAGTGAGGGTTCACCAGGCCACCGGCCGTGGGGCAGAAGGGACAGAGAGGGGCCGACCACTCACCAAAGGAAATTGGCCTGGGGGACCCACTTGGCCCTTTAGCCTAGGACTTTTATAAACCCCAGGAACCAAATCAGTCTATTGTCCTGGTTTTGTTCCTGAGAGCAGCCTCGGGTAGATCATTAGCAGTGACACTGTTGTGCACGTCTGTGCTGCACCCATGTCGCCGCACAGACACACAGAGAAAAGAAAGCAATTGTTTTCTCTGAGCCCAAAGGGAGCTGAGCTGGGGAGAGAGAGGAGCGTGTCCTCCTCCCCGTGTCTTTTCTTATTTTGCATTTCTCATTACATCCTCATGTCACGGGGCTGCTGGCTGATTTATAATTTATTGGTTTAGTGTCTCACGGCAGGGAAAGGATGCTACGCTATATTTTTCAGGGACACTCAATTCAACTTTGGTGAAGCAGCCAGGCCACAGCTGCTAGAAGCACGGAAGAAAGATGAGGATGTGTGGAGCCAGAGAGCCCAAGGCTGCCAGGTCCACTCTGGCTAAATGCCGTCCACCGTCAGACACGCTAGGCTGCACGGGGCTTTTGTTTAAGTGGAGATTCTTTAATCGGATTCGAGAAATCCAGTCTCCAGCGGGCATGTAAGCATGCATCTGCAATTTGGGGCACTGGGCTCGAGGACTTGGTGTTCAGTCCTGCTTAGGTGCGGAGGTTCCCAGGGCAGACCCTCAGACTGGGATTCATGCATAAGTGATTTTATTAAGAAGTTCTCCCAGGAAAAATCAGTAGGAAAGTATATGTTTCCTAGGGCCTCCATAATAAAGGACCACACATGGAGTGCTTTCAACATCAGAAATGGATTATCTCACAATTCAGGAGACTGGAAGTCCAAGGTCAAGGTGTCGGCAGGGTTGGCTCCCTGTGAGCATCGTAAAGGGAATCTGTTCCCTGCCCCTCTCCCAGGTTCTGGTGGTCTCCTGGCAATCTTTGGGGTTCCTTGGCTCATAGTCCATACAAGCCTCACCCTCGTCTCTGTCTTCATGTTCACGTGGTATTCTCCCTGAGTGTGTCTAGGTCCAAATTTCTCCTTTTTATATGGACGCCATCATATTGCATTGAGGTCACCCACACGATATCACTGAAACTTGATATCTTTTAAAGCCCTACTTCCAAATAAGTTCACGTTCTGAGGTGCTAGGGGTTAAGGATTCCTTAAGTGAATGGGTGGGGGACACAATTCGGCCCCTAACAGGAACCAACACAAGGAAGTGACACAAGGAAGGAAAGTGACACATTGCAAGGGAGCAGTGTCAAATAAAGTCCTACAAGGGGAACGTGGGCTCAATCTCCTGAGGGATTCCTAGAGACAGGGAGGTAGGTCACTTTCAGAGGTGACCCAATGGGAGTACCCAGGTGAAGGAGGCCCCCAGAGAGGCTTCAGTTCCCACACACTGCTAGCCCTCCTGGAACACAGGTGACAAAGGTGCTGGCTGTTGGGAACAAAAGCAACTAGAAGGTGACATAGGCGAACATGAGACAAGGCTCTCAAGGGGGTGCAGGAAGCACTGGCAGCATTTGCTGTGAGCCCCAAGTTCCATTTCTACCCAGAAGTGACTGCCTGTGATAAGTTCCCTACTGCAGGTGGCAGGCACATGCCCAAACTGGGGCCTGGAAGGAAGACAAAAACAAGGAGGTGAGAACACGAATTCCCCGAAAATCCCAGATTGACAATGATTGAAAAGCCATTTGTTACTGTGGCTAGGTTTCCGTCAGCGGTAGATGGGACTGGTGGGGGCGGGGAGCGTGGACAGACGAAACAACTGGCCGTTCCTGTGTGACACAGGTAAAAGGAAATACACTTTGGGAAAAGTGGTAATGATCGACTCTTGGGGTTAGAATCACGGTCTTTGATTGAATAACGTGGCAGGGTTTTGATTCAATAGTAATCCGATTTGGGTGGCACACCAATAATAAATTCTCCAGCAAACTGAAAAATTCTGTAGGGTAATGGAAAGCATTCGAACCCCATGGTTTTCATTGAATTAAATATGAAAATGTATCATACAATCGATATTGCAATATTTGATTCAATCAGCATTTCGGGATGGGAACCGTTTTCTCCCATTTGTTTTTATGCTGTCGCAAAATATTTCAATTTGCTTCAGAATTTATTATTGACAAATCACCCTAACAGCCGTTGGGGGTTGGGGTGGGGAGCTTGTAACAGGATTGGCAGCTGAGAGATGCTGGGCCCAGGGAGCAGAGAATGCTCAGGTAAAATTCCAGAAAGGGACTGATTACGCACAGCAAGATGAGGACATTTGTCACCAGGCAAGAGGAGATGAGACAAGTGTCTTTCCTCTGGGTGCTCTTCTTAAACAGTGTCTCAGCAGCAAGGGCCTGCTCTGGGCAGAATTATGAGGCAAGGGAAAGAAGTGCCCCTGCCGCCTCTGTTCTCCATGACTCGGGCCCCCACAAAGGAAAAGCTTTCGCCTGAATTCCCAGAGCACTGTCTCTGTAACCTGCAGTCAATGGCCTGGCACTCTTTTATAAACACCAGCATGGGGTCTTGGAAACCTGGGTCTGAGTCTGGGCTTTTCCACTAACTAGCATGGCCTTGAATAAATGGTTAACTGCTTTGTGTCTCTCTTTCCTTTTCCTCCTTCTTTTCATTTTCTATTTTTTTCTTTTTTGAGACAGAGTCTCATTCTGTCACCCTGAGTAGAGTGCTGTGGCATCATCAGAGCTCATAGCAACTTCAAACCCCTGTGCTTGAGCAATCCTCCTGCCTCAGCCTCCCAAGTAGCTGGGACTACAGGCATGTGCCACTATGCCTAGCTGGTTCTTCTATTTTTTTTTTTAAGTAGAGAAGGGGTCTCAGTCTTGCTCGGGCTGGCCTTGAACTCCTGAGCTCAAGTAATCCTACCACCTGGGTCTCCTAGACTGCTAGGATTACAGGTGTGAGCTACTGTACCTGGCCTCTCCTTCCTTCTTCATGGAATAATAGTAAATTCTTACTTTCCTCATAGAGCTGTTGCAATTACTAAATGAGTACATATTAAATTAACGTGTGTTCCATGCTCAGTATGTCATAAGCAACCAGTACATGGAAACTTTTATTATTATTATTATTATCAGTTATCTACTGCTGTATAGTTAACTCATACTCTAAAACTTAGTAGCTTAAAACAATAAAGATTCTGCTTGTCACTTCTCCTGGTCTGGGCTGGACTCCATGGATCTTCCCCAGGCCCGAATACGTGTTTGTGGTCAGTTAGAGGCTCAGTTGGGGACCAGCTGGTCCCAAGTGGCCTCGCTCATGTGTCTAAAGGTCAGCTAATTGTTAGCAATGCGGTGACAGGGCCAGGTGCCACTCAGCCCCTAGTAGACTAATCGAAGCTATGACATGGCTGCTAAAGTTCAAGAGCAGCAAGAGGGCAACCTCAAAGTGCAAGCATCATTCACATCTCGGCATGTGTCCCATTTGCTAATGTCCCCAATTAGAGCAAAACATGAGAACAGCTCAGCTTCACGTCCTGCTACACAAATCCCCATTGTAAGAACATAGATTCAAGGAGGGGAAGAATGTGTGGCCATGGCCACAAATGACAATACGTATTGTTATCACCATCATCAACATCTCCCTAAAAGAGCTTATCACAGCCCACCTTATGAAGAGCAATAGACATGAAATACCTCTCACACTAACCTAGTGGTCCTTGAGGACAGGATTTCTTTGCATATTTTATAGTCATCAAGATGGTAGGTGCTGAAAAAATGCTTTCAAAATGAATTAGATAATTTTATTATAGGGAACACTTCTAGAAATGCATTCATATTGAAGACTTAAGTCATCAGAGTAGCGTGCCTTACAAGAATATTTGCATTTTAAAGCTAATCACAAGAAAGAGGCCTGTCTTAACACAAACAGAAGCCCTGGATAGAATTTTGGGAATCACTGATGGGTGGTTATTAAAGAAAAAATATCTCCCATGTTCCTCAAATGGCAACATTAGACAACTTTCAACTCCACTCACAAGCGTGGCTGTCCTGTCTATGGCTCTTGAGTAGAGGGGCAGAGAGGGAGACGGAATAGTTGATGGGACTTGCTTCATTTCCCAAGTCATAATTTGTCCCATGGAGTTCTGGACTTCACTACTCCATTGGTTTCAAGCATGCTTGGGAAGAGAGAGAGGAAAAGCTTAGCAGGGTTCACTGGAATTGAGAAAAGCTTTGAGACCAGTGTTAACCTGGAAGTGGGAAGTATGTAATCTGCCAACCAATGTTTATCAAGAACCTACTATGTGTCGGTAACTATTTGGACACTAGGGGTACAGCAGTGAGCAAGACAGATAACATCTCTGCTCTCATCCTAATGTCTGATCCAAAGAGATCAAAAACCAGAACAAGCAGGAGGCAGGGGCTGTCTCAGAGGAGATAGTGCAATGCATTCAAAGTCCTGAGCACTGGGCTAGGTGGTGCGAAGCCTGTTCCATCTCAGCAGCTACTCACAACCCCCAGCTCTTCTTCCAGGCACTGGGGGCAGCTGCAACCCGGAAATGCAAAGTGGACATGCGTACTGTGCCCGGGGCTTCCTAAGCATACAGACCAGTCACTGTTCTAACCATTTACATGTATGAGCTCTTTTAATCTTTACCAATAGCTTCATGATGGTATCAGTGAGTATTTGCTGCATTTAAGAGTCACAAAATCTTAGTGGCATATAGCACTCGACATTCATTTCTCAAGTATCTGCAGGCTTCAGCTGATCTAGGCTGGGCTGAGCAGCTCTGCTGATCTTTCCTGGATTTGTTCATGCACCTGGGGATTGGAGGGGAGAGCTGATCTAGGCTGGCCACAACTGGGGCAACTCAGCTCTGTTCCACGTGTCTCACAGTCCAGCAAGTATGTCCTCATAACAATGGTAGAGCCACAAGAGAGCAAATCCCACTGTACAAGTCCGTTTCAAGGATTCTGTTTATGTCACATTTGCTCACATCAAGTAACTCCTGAATCTTGGCTGACCCCTGAATCAAGAGGAGAGCAGACTACTCTGCCCACTATAGGAAGGTAACTTTTGAAGTTACAAGGCAAAACGCATTGATTCAGGAAGGGTGGGAGAATTGAGACTGATAATGTAATCGCCCACACAGAAGTCAGGACTATCATCAAACCCATTTACAAATCAGAACGCCAAGCACAGGGACAGTTAAGGGGTACAAAAATAGTTAGATAAAATGATCAAGATCTAATATTTGACAGCATCACAGAGTCAACAATTCAGTCAACGATAAGTTTGGATTCCACAGATCTTTGGAATTGGAATGTTCCTAACACAAAAGAATGATAAATGCTTGAAATGATGAATATCCCAATTACCCTGATTTGATTATTACACATTGTAAGCCTGTATCAAGACATCACATGTACCCTATAAATATATGTAACTCTTATGGACCCATAATAATTAATTTTTTTTTTTGAGGCAGAGCCTCAAGCTGTCACCCTGGATAGAGTGCTATGGCATCACAGCTCACAGCAACCTCCAATTCCTGAGCTCAAGCAAGTCTCTTGCCTCTGCCTCCCAAGTAGCTGGGACTACAGGCACCCGCCACAACGCCCGGCCACTTTTTTTTGGTTGCAGCCATCATTGTTGTTTGGCGGGCCCAGGCTGGATTCGAACCTGCCAGATCAGGTGTACGTGGCTGGCGCCTTAGCCTGTTGAGCCACAGGCACTGAGCCCATAATAATTAATTTTCTTTTTAAAAAGCTGAGCATAGAAAGTTTAAGTTACTTGGCAAAGGCAGCACAGTTAGTAACCAGTTAGTAACTGGTTAGTAACTCGAGCAGAACTTGACTTCAGGTCACCTGCTCGTACCCACCCCTCTTTACCATTTCATGTCTTAGCTCTGGCTTAATCCAAAGATAAATCTAAGAGGATGGGATATATGGACTGTGTCTCCTTCAGGAAATCCTCCATAAATTTTTTCTTCTTCTAGCCTTTGGCAGGCATTAAGCCACAGTGCATTCAAGGTTAGACTCCTAGTCAAATACCCAGAGCTCACCAATTAAGCGTTACCGTTCAGACGCGGAGCCACATGCTTCAACAATTACCCATATCAGGTTTTGACATTTGGGGAAGCTGAAGAGTCTGGTGAGGATAGAACCTGATATGAAGCCTCCTCTCTCTGTCATTGGGGTAGGGAGTCCTGGGGAGGGGTTTTAAGGCAGCGCCATCAGCCAAGCCAGGGTTGCACTCGAAAATTGTTTTGGTCTTTTTAGTGCAGAAGAGAAAAGGCAAGCCCAGCATTTCCCATCATGGAGTAATATATCTTATAACCTTTTCTTGGGTCACAGATCTTTGGAAAATTGATGAAAGTTAGACTCATCATTCACACCCCAGAATTCTCCATAGTAATAGAGGTGTTGAGAAACACCTGCATGTTTGAGTCCAGCATCTGAAATCAAGTGTACTGTAATAATTTAAGGCAGGACAATTTATAAATCAGATGTCCCTTTCAGTCCAGCAAATTTTAGTAAAAATACTCACAGGCTGTTGAACTCTGAACCACAAAACGTCCTGGCATAACTTCCAAGAGCAACATGTAGCAAAATATATCCCTGCCTGGATTCCTAGTCAAGTGGAGGTCCTCCTTGAAGAAGAAGCCTCTGCCCCTCTATTCAGGCCTCATCCCAGCTACTCCAAACATTGATATACCCAGAAACCTACAACTAATGTTGCTTTTGTCCCACAGCTAGCCAAAGGGTACCCACCATGGAAAGGCGGTTTTCGCAAGGAGCTACAAGTTCAGAGTGGTTCCTTTCTGGCCTAAATCCAGGTGGGAAGGTCCTAAAGCTTTTCTGCAGGGAGAGGCAGTAGGGTGTAATAGTTAAGGGTATGGATTCTAGGACCAAGAGCATAAAGATTACCAAATCAACCATCTCTATCTTGTTCTCTCTCTTTTTTCTCTCTCTCCTTACCTCTAACTGCCCCCTTCACGCTCTCTCAGCTCGGGCCTGTCCCTACTTCTGTTTCCATGTTGGTCCCATCCTCCCTTGCCACAGAAAGGTTTGTTCCCCAGAGGACAATGATGGCAGCTGGCAGCCCAAGCCCCTACCTTCTAACTTGCTATCTATTAAAAAAGAAAACAGTCCCTCTCTCAATCTCTACTGGTGTTCATCCCTCAAATCTCATGAAGGTCTTCTGATTGGTCCTGCTTGAATCATGCGATGTCCTTGAAGCAATCGTGTAGGGCCACCATCCAGGCAGAGGAGGGGTCCTGTGATTGGAAGACCAGTGCAGAGCAGACAAAACAGCAGACAGCCACCTCAATTATCGAGCACTGTTATGAGAAATAGCTCATTACTGGGCTGATCATTGGGACCAGCCGTTGTGGGGGACATTGTTTATCATCCTGCAGTGTTTCTCAAACCTTAGCATGCATCAGAATCACGAGGGGGCTGTTTAAACCCAGACTGCTAGGACCCACCCTCAGGACACAAGTACAAAAGTGTGTATTTCTACCAAGTTTCCAGGTGGTAATGTTGCTGCTGTTACTTCAGGAGACACTGAGAACTGCTGTCAAAGTGCCTTGTGCCCTCTATAAAAAGACTCACAGAGAACATTCTGTCTGATATCAGCTTTCTACCATGATGTGTGTTGCATCTGACCAGTTGGTTTCTGTTGGTATGTGTAGACACTGTGAATCTTATAAATTGTATCTCCCTCTTTGGGCTGGCTGCCAAAGAGCTCAGAGCTAACCTTATGACCCCGTTTTATCATGTCTATGGGGCCACAGAGCCTCAAGTTCATCCACTAACCTTAACCCAACCTTCATTTGTTATCTTCCTGCTTCTGTTTTCCTTTCAGTCTAAAAAATGATTTAGTTGAAAGTGATAAAAACCAATTTGAAGTCTGTTAAGCAAAAAAGGGGGATTTATGATAAGGATACTGGAGAGTCCCATGAAAGAGGAGTGTGGTCAAGCCTGATAATAGCTGGAGTAAGAGGCCCCTCAGTCCCCTACCTCTCATCTTGGCATCCCTCTCATTCCCTCTCTCACGAGAGCCCAACTTTCTCCACAGAATGCAAAACATGGTGGCCAGTGGCTCCTCAGCTTTACATCTCAAAGCCTCTGTCACTTGACCTAATGCTTAATTCTATCCCAGGTTAAAACTCCCAAAGGATAGTTCTGATTGGCCCAGAGCAGGGTAGATGCCTTAGCCTGAGGCCAATCAGCTATGGGGGGATGGCAGGGCATGTTGTACAAAATGGCTGCCCTTGCAGTAGGTGTTGGTTTGGGTAAGGGGGACTATCGTTCTCATAAAGCAATGCTGGGAGGGCAATCCCACAGGTGCCCACCTTATCCTTTATTTGAATCCATACTATTTGATCTTGGTATACTGTATATATTGATGTTAGCCACCTGAAATAATTTCCAAAGCAATACAACCTAAGGAATAGACAGAAAGATAAACAGGAACATATTAGTTGGCTATCGTATTAGAGATCTCCAGAGAAACAGACCAATAAGAGACAGATAGTTTATACCCATACAAACACACACACACACACACGGAGTTTATAAGAGAGATTTTATTTTAAGGAATTGATTCACAAATTCTGGAGGCTGGCAAGTCTAATCTGCTGAATGGGCCAGCAAGCCAGAGACCCAGGGAGAGCCAGTGATCCACTTCAAAGGTTGTCAAGCAGGGAGATCTAACACTGCATATGGAGTCTGAAGGCAATCTGCTGTAGAATTTCCTCTTGCTCATGGAGGCTGGTCTTTTGTCTAATTCAGGCCTTCACCTATTTAGAAGAGGCCCACCCACTTTAGGGAGAGCCATCTTCTTTCCTCAGCCTAAGGATTAAATGTTAATCTCACCGAAAAACATCCCCATAAAAGCATCTAAAATAATATTTGACCAAATATCTGGGCACCTCATGACCTAGTCAAGTTAACAAATAAAATTAATCAGCATGGATATTTTTTGAATTAGCATAAATTACATTTTATCTTATTTCTGAATCCCCAGCACCTAGCTTCATGTCTGTCATATGGTAAGAGCTCAGTAAATGTTGAAAGAATAAATGAATGATCAATATTTTCAATGCCCCAAGGGGGGAGCTTTGCCATTTAACAGAAGTCACAGGTTACGCCCTCTATAATGGAACGTGGGGAGTTATACCCTAATTCACTCAATGTACATTATGACTTTAATTTATTGGGTCTCTTTAATGTCCTCAGTAGAGATGTTTAGTGATTTTAAGTTTCTTTCCTGCTCAAATGACTAAGGCTGCAATGGAGACACATACATTTGTAACAGAGATAAGAATTTAGCTTTTTACTCAGATGTAGGCTTCTGAATTCCCAGCTCACTGGGATTCTGTCTAGGTAGTCTAAAAAGGAAAACGGACCATATCTCCCAGCTATGAACCCAAGAGGCCAACCACACCATTTGTGGCTGGAGCTGCCATGTCCCAGCACAGTCATCAAACCAAAAGTGGAAACTTTCCACTCCCAGCTCTGCCCCTACATTTGGCCAGGGCAGGAAGAGAGGAAGAACGTATCTCTAGAGATGGGGTGCCAAATGATGAATTGCTCTCCAATTAAAAACCTCCTATGGAAAATTTCCCAGCTAGCTGCATTTGAAGGTGGTTCCAACACCACAACTGTGATAGGAGGCATTTGCAGAGATCCTTTGTTCAGATCCTAAACCAAAATATTCAAAATGTGGAGAGATTCTATGCTGACATTCAAGAGGGCAACCAGGAAGTCAACAATCCTCTGGTTTATTGCCCTTAGCCTTAGTTGTTTCCTCTATTAAATGAAGATGATGAACACAGCCTAGGACTGCAGTAATCATTCAAGAATATCATTAATTTGTGTTTCAGCCTATGTGTATCGAGCACCCACCATATGTCAAGCATTGTTACACTGTCATGGCCCCTGCTCTTGTGTACATTTAAAGAAAACCAGTTGTCTACCACCAAGCTGTGCCTGAAGCAGCAGGTCTGAGACCTGAGACCTATAGTCACAGGCTGGAGTTCAGAGGCACATTTGTCACCCTTGTGTCTTTGCCCGCTCTGCTGGATACAGCTGTGCAGACAACATGGCGTCATTTTGGAAAAGAATGGTGAATTCTTTAAGAGGGAGTAGGTTAAATATTATGAACACAATCATTCATCTAGATGACAACCCTAACCTTTTTATGAGGGGCACAACCCAACCAGCACCGCAGGCATAACCAGATTAAAAATAATTAGGCCAAAAAAAAAAATCAAACTCTAAAAGAGTTTTTAAGAAAAGAAATTCTTGGGGAGTGCTGGAAGATGGCGGCAGAGACGTCCCGTAGCTCATCTCTCCCCGGTCAGCAGGTGAGAGGGTGGGAGCTCTGGATCTTTCCCTGTGTGAACTATTGGAGTGGACGGGCAACTGGTGAGACACAGAGATCGGGAGGATTGGTGCATTTGAAATATAGTTCTTAACCGTGGAAACTGTTGCAAACCATTTCCCCCTGCCGGGCGGAGGGGCAGCCGGCCCCTCCCACAGGGAGGACAGCAGGTCCCAACCCACAAGCTCTAATCGGAGAAAATTCCACTGAAGCATGGAACTCAGAGTTTGACGATCAGAAAGGGGCGTTGCTAGAAACCACGGAGACCCGGGCAGCCCTGGTGTGAGCCGAGGGGTCCAGACTCTGCCAGACTGACACATTGGAATGTCCAAAATGGCGAGCACCTTTTCCCCAGATCAGTGAGAGAAAGATCAGCGTTACACTAGGTGGGGACCCAAGTGAAGCCTGAGAGGAGTGGAAAAGACACTTTGAGCTGTGGAAGTTGGCGAGGAGGGGCCCCGGGCACTTCAGTTGGAGAATAACTGAAGTTCAAGTTCCCACCAACAGCCCCGCAAAGCCCCTTCCCCTCCAGCCTTCACAGCGGCTGGGAGCGGCTGGGAGCCACAGCCATAGCAACCACCACCCCTGGTGCTGCTGCGGTCGCTCCGAAGCCGCTGCTACCATGAGCCCCCAGTGCCGCCACCCCGCAAATAGTGACACCACCACCGCCGACACCGCCACGGCCCCGAGATCTGCAGCGACCGTGAGCCCCCTCCCCTCCAGGCTTCACGGCCTCTGCGAGTGGCTGTGACCCACGGCCATAGCAACCGCCACTGCTGGTGTTGCTGCGGTCACGTGGTCACTCCGAAGCCGCTGCTACCCTGAGCTGTGGTGCCGCCACCCTGCGAATTGTAACACCACCGCCACCAACACTGCCCGGCCCCGAGATCTGCAGTGACCGTGAGCCCCCTCCCCCCGCAGTAGCGAGCACCGTTCCTGCGCTCCCCTCTCACAGCAGATCATTGTTGCCGGACTGGACTGCAATTCTATATACATATAAGAACAATAATATTTTTGAGATTTTTTTTTGAATATCCTTTTCCTGGAGGCACTATCAACAAATAACTCTTTACTTCACTTTCTTTTCTTAGACTATTTTTATTATCTCCTATTCTCAACTGAACATTCTTCTTCCTCTCCCGTGTTAATTTCTTTGTTCTCTCTCCCCCTCCTCTCCCTCCCTTCTTATAGCTTCTAAGAGTGCTTATATCATATTTGCTAGAGCCATTTCTTCTTCGCTATTCTCAAGTATTTTATAAGAAGCATTTAAATTGTAGAATTCTTTTTTTTTTCTTCTTAGCTGTTG
>CAUYON010144362.1:0-16577 GCA_963573935.1 Arctocebus calabarensis
GAGGGGACTCCCGTCCGCTTGGCGATGTGCTCTCTACCTTTTATTTGTATTCTGGGGGTCGCAGGTCGCTCCAGCAGTGTTCCTTGTCTCTTGGCACAGCTCCAAACCGTTGGCTTTCTTGCTAACTTTCTGTCCTTTAACTCTCCTTCTGGACAGGAGCGTCTGCAGAAAGCTGGCTACAGACCGCCATCTTGGCTCCTCCCCCCTGACTTAAAAAATTTACATGAGTAGGGTCTTGTGACTGCTTTTCTTATTGCTGAGACATGATCAAGTAACCAGCAGGCTTGCATTTGAAGCTGTAAACCCCAATGGCTGTTACATTTAATTTTATGTAACATGATCCCACTGTAGAAGGTAATATGATTCCCCAAAGCAAGGTGTCTTCTGTGCCAAGCCATTTTTTTCAAATCTACTCCATCAGATTTTGTTATCGTTTATGTTAAGCCTATTTTATTTAAAACTTGAGTCTGATTTGCTTAGACTAAATACCGTCTGCTTGTACTCTATTTCAATATGTTCTGTTTGGCAGCATTATACATTATAAAGAAAAAAATTATAAAGGCCGTTTTGTGGCATGCCAAGCTAAGAAATAGTTTGCACATCCACTTGTGTCTTTAAAAATCATCACGCTCAGCAAATTATCCCTAATAGTTAAAAAATTATTTCAAGAGCAGTTTTTTATTGTGGGTCTTTGTGTGAGTGTGCGTCAATGCTCACTCAAAATAAGGGCCCATAAACCGCTGCTAATGTGGTGTGTCTGCATTTCTTGGCATTATAAAACTTCCCTAGGGGCATTTTTGTAGTTGAGAACTTGGTAGCCCAGCGATTCTGAGCTTCTTGTTCTTACATTAAAACAATTTGCATAGTAGTTCCATGGTGACCTCAAATTAAATGTTTGTGGAGAATTCTAGCTGTAATGTGAACCAGGCGGGGTCAGAAGAAAGGCTCCACAGCTTTGAAGAGCAATATCCACACAAGTATTTCATTGTAACTGACCTGGCTTTACAGAGATTCTTAGGGCCTTAAGGGAGTCATCATGAACACTCTGAAACTGGACTTGAACTTGTGAGTGCTTGTGTGTTGTGTACATACATGTACCCACTTGAATATGTTTATGGAAAGAGAGTAAAAAATCTTTCACACTTCCTTAAACAGCTCCATGAACGCTCCCCATGAATAAAAGGACTCAGAAGCACGGGTGTGAAGAAGCACCCACATCACGGAGAAGAGGTCCTTCTCTTGGAAACAGGAGCTACATGTAGCAGAAGTTATAAAAATGACTTACTAAGTGGCACTGTATACAGTCATGTGCTGCAAAACAACCTTTCCATTAGTGACAGACAGTGGTCCCATGAGATTATAATACCATATTTTTACTGTCACTTATCTGTGCTTAGATCTGTTTAGATGCACAAATACTTCCCACTTCCTACAGTATTCAGCACAGCAACCTGCTGCCCAGCTGTGTGGCCCAGGCCTGCAGTTGCTTGTGGGGACATCTGTGCAGCTGTCTTCTCCAGCTGCAGCCCCACTAGAGGGGACAGCACCCTCAGGAGCAGCAGCGCAAGCAGACGGAGGCAGCTGTGGGCCAGGACAAACACACGGAGCAGAACGCCCTACTTGACTTGGGCCTCCCACTAACCCTGGACTCTTCAGAGAGAACAACATATGATCTCAGTTATGGGACTCGACAGGCATTTTGATCAGAGACAGACCATATATGTGGTGGTTGTCCTAGAAGATGATAATGGAGATAAAAGTTTCATCTCCTCATGAAGTCACAGCCATCCTAAACATCATGGCCCAACACATCACTCATGCCCTGCCAGTGTGTAAAGGCTCAGCACACACAATTGCATATGAGACTTGATACTTGATAATGATAATAAACAACCATGTTATTGGCTTATGTACTATACTTTTTATTGTAAGAGTGTGCTCCTACTTATGAAAAATGAATAACTTAAGTGTAAAACCGTCCCAGGTGAGTCCTTCAGGAGATACTGCAGAGAGGGGCACTCTAACCACCCCTTGTGCGTGTCACTGCCCCTGAAGACCTTCCAGCCTGAGGCAGGTCCTTCAAGAGACACTGCAGAAGTGAGCACTGCCACCACTGGGGCTGACAGCGCTGTGCCTATCATGCCCCTGAAGACCTTCCAGTGGGATGAGAGGTGCAAATGGAACACAGTGACAGTGACGGTCCTGACCCTGTGTAGGCCAGGGCTAATGCATCCATTTGTGTCCTTTATGTGGCTTGGGGGCTTTTTTTGTGACAGAGTCTCACTTCGTCACCCTCAATAAGGTGCTATGATATCATAGCTCACAGCAACTCTTGGGCTCAAATGTCCCTTTTGCCTCCCAAGTAGCTGGGACTAGAGGTGCCTGCAAACAATGCCTGGCTATTATTAGAGACAGGGTTTTACTCTTGCTTAACCTGGTCTCAAACTTCTGAGCTCAGGCAATACTAGAGTGCTAGGTGGCTCACGCCTCAGCCTCCTAGAGTGTTAGGATTATAGGCGTTAGCCACCTCACCGGGTCTGTTTATGTTTAGCAAAAAACGTTTATAGGGCAAAAAAAAAAGTAATAGGAAAAAAAGCTTATAGAATAAGGATATAAAGGAAGAAAATATATCTATATTTTAAGCTGGGTTATTAGGAGAGTCAAAACGTGAAAAAAATTTGTAAATTAAAAAAGTTACAGCAAGCTAAAGTTAATTTATTTTCTTAAAAAGAAAGACTTTTTAAATAAGTGCCATATAGCCTATGTTTCCTGGTTCATAAAGTCTGCAGTGGAGCATGGTGACGTCCTGGGCTTCACACACACTCACCACTCACTGGCCTTTCCAGAGCAACTCCAGCCCTACAAGCTGCATCCATGGTAAGTGTGCTGCACAGGTGTACCAGTGTGCATCTTTGACACTGTATGTAGAAACTACCAGACACACAAATATTTGCCAATGTGCTGCAGTTGCCTACAGTGCTCAGTACAGTGCAAGCCGGGCAGGCCAGCAGCACAGGTGTGTGGGACGCTGTGCCCTATACTCTGCGATGTTCACACAATGAGGAAAGTGCCTCACAGCTCGTTTCCTGAAACAGATCCCCGCTATAAAGTGACACAAGACTGTATTCTGAATGTGCAGACTTTCCTGGAGCAACAGCTTAATCCATATCTAAACTAATACAGACTGGATGAGGCCACAGTCTCATCGTCACCCTCCTCCCTTAAATGCAGAGCAATGCAGGCTCGGAAGAGGCATGCGAAGACTGAGAGAATAAATGCACAAATAATCTATGGAATGGTTTTAAGGGCATGTCGGGAGTACTGTGCGGATGATTCACAAACCAGCTTGGATGCGGATGAGGTCATGTCTAAATATTCTCCCAATTCTAAACTACTGCTACTTTCTTTCTCAGAACTGGGGGTCACTTGAGAACACAGAGTCGCCTGTCATTGTCTTGGCCCAGTGTTTTCCAAAGAAAGCATGGAGGGGGGTGGCCTCGGAGGGAGCAAAGAGATGTTACACATGCCCACTCCCTATTACGTGCCAGGCACCAGCGGAGACAGAGGGAATAGCAGGTCCCCATGCCAATGACACTCACAAATGAAGAAAACGGCAGTGGCAAATGGAAGCAGTGCCGTGCTGAGTGGAATCTGGAACAGGCTGAAGCACGGTGACATTTTAATCTTGAGTCTCCCACCTTTATCTTCACTGACTTTAATGTGGCTAGGAGTGCTTTGCTTGGGGGAAGCGGTCTCAAAGTCCTCCAGGCACCCTCAGTCAGATCCACTTGCTGGCAGAGCATCGCACTGACTTGCCCTGAGCCAGGGCTTCTGGGGAGTCAGGGCTCCAGCCAGGCAATCAAGAGCAGGCTGTAATGCCAAGTCTGAGCTAGCTGGTGGACATTCATTCATCTATTCAGTGATTCCACTGGAACACAGTCACTTCCCTTCTTTCTTCATTTGTAAAACGAGGATAATTTTTCCTGCCTCACAGTGTTACTGTGAGCTTTCATAAAATCAACAGCAGAGTGCCTGCCACCCACAAAGCGCTCGATGAATATAGATGGGTGCTGATTTGGTAGTACTCAGGGTGGATTATTTTTGCCTGATAATTCTCAGCCGGGAGAATGCCCACCACAGGGACATTTGGCAATGTCTAGACCTGTTTTTGACAGTCGTGACTAGGGTAGCAGAGTAATGTGACTGAGCAGTGCAGAAACCGGGAATGCTGCTTGATACCACAATGCACAGAACAGCTGTCCCATCAAAGAAATACCCCTCCCAATATGTCAGCAGAGTTGATTCTGAGAAATCCTATTCTGGCACCTCAAAAATGCCAATTTCGGGTTTGGTGCCCATAGCACAGTGGTTATGGTGCCAGCCACATGCACCGAGGCTCAAACCTGGCCCAGGCTAGCTAAACAACAATGATAACTGCAACAACAACAACAAAATATATAGCTGGGTGTTGTGGCAGGTGCCTATAGTCCCAGCTAGCTGGGAGGCTGAGGCAGAAGAATCACTTAAACCCAAGGGTTTGAGGTTACTGTGAGCTGTGACACCACAGAACTCTTCCGAGGGCAACAGATTGAGACTCTGTCTCAAAAAGAAAAAAAAAAATTTCAATTTCAACATGATAGACTCAAACTCCCAATGGAGATTTGTTGTGTGCAATTTTAAATGCCACCCTTGCCTTAGTATTCAATATATAATTATAAAACAGTGTTTCTGTGACTGCCAATTGGACTTTAGAAGTTTTTGCCTTGAAAAAACAGCCGCACAAGCTTCAATTCCTTCTATCCATACAGGAATTGTTGCCAGCAGAATCTAATTCTAATTTCTCAGGTCTACTTGATTAGTCATCAAGAAACATCTCCATTTTCCAGCGTGGCCTGCAATTGTGAGGAGCATGGGCTGACTTCAGAGACACCTGGACCCAATTTGCATAATCAGAACCACAAGGGGCCCGCTCTGTTGCTAAGGAGTGAGATGTGGATGCTGATGATTATTTCCAGGATAAATGGTGATGATTGCAGCATTTTTCTCAGCCAGCCTTAACTGAGCACCTAGAACATGTTAGGGCTGTGCAAAGTGCTGCGTGCTTGGTGGGGAATAAAATAAATGCAGTCACTTCTTTTGTCATACCCAATGGTTTTCAGGTAACTTTAGCAACTGTCAGTATCCAAACTTTGACACTGGTGGTAATGGTGTTTGTTACAGCTGAGAAGGTTACACTTTTTGAAAACATACATGAAGAGCCATTTAAAAAATTATTTTATGATTACTTTAATTTGTATTTCTCTTCTCCACTCAGAGGCCAAAGTGGGTAGGTTGCTTGAGCTCAGGAGTTCAAGACCAGCCTGAGTAAGAGCAAGATCCTGTCTCTACTAAAAAGAGAAAAACTAGCTGGGTGGGCACCTGTAGTCCCAGTTATTCAGGAGTTTGAGGCTAGAAGACAGCTTGAGCCCAACAGACAGTGGGTGCTATGAGCTATGATGATGCCATGGCACTCTAGCCAGGGTGACAGAGTTAGATTCTGCCTCAAAAAAATAGAAATTAAAAAAATTGGGGCGGCACCTGTGGCTCAGCGAGTAGGGTGCTGGCCCCATATACGGAGGGTGGCAGGTTCAAACCCGGCCCGGCCAAACTGCATCAAAAAAATAACCAGGCGTTGTGGCGGGCACCTGTAGTCCCAGCTACTCGGGAGGCTGAGGCAAGAGAATCGCCTAAGCCCCAGAGCTGGAGGTTATTGTGAGCTGTGACTCCACAGCACTCTACTGAGAGTGATAAAGTGAGACTCTGTCACTACAAAAAAAAAAAAAAATTGAATTTTATGATGAAAATACATCCTAATTTCATAGACTTTGAATACAAGTATTTTCAAAGATTATTTGGCTGGCTGAAGATGAGTATACATCTCTGCTGGGTAGGCCTGTTGGCACTTTGCTTGCCCCACCAAGACCCCATGTTCATCTCAGCCAGGTCCTCAGCCGGAAAGGGGCCCTACCCCATTCCCATCCTGACAAAGTCCAGAATGCTCTTTCCCATCCCACCACCCCGATGACATGATGGCAGCGTGTGCTCCACAGAACCAAGACCATCGTGATGAGGTTCTCATTACGTTGTTTGGTGATAAAGACAGAATTCATTTCCATACATTTTCCAGTTCATTTACTGAAGGACTAATTCTGTAGTGGTTGCTTAAAAAAATCTATGCCAAACAAATGAATAAATCCCTAAATAAGAGCCCAAAGCTCCATGTGAGTGAAATGGAAAGAGGAAGTGCTTTCAACACAGCGTGAAATCTACATGCCCACCTGGAACTCTGTGCGATGTTCCTCCATCTGCCTTTCCCCCACAGTTACTTCTTTGTTTTGAAATTATTCCATGGTTGAATTTTGTAATGTTAGTTTAGGGCAGTGGTTCTCAACCTTCCTGATGCCGGAGTTTCAGGTTCTTGGTCTCCGCCATTCAAAGAAGGAATCCACGGACCACAGGAGTAGTGGTAAGTCAGGATTTATTTACAGAAAACAAGAATTAGAACTACAAGAAAACCCAAACCTCTAGGCACAGAGGACCCAGGAGGGGAACAAGCTCTCCCGTTCACTCTCCCAGCTGAAGTATGTGTCTGAGCTCTCTGCTCAGGGGTTTATATAGTCCCAGTGGGTTGGTTTGCAAACTTCTTTGGGCGTGGGTCTTCACAGCCAGCTGTCCAATGAAGACTCAGGCCCTGGAAACTGATATGACATTGGCCAGTCAGAAGATCACAAGGAGACAGCAAGGTGCCATCCACGAAATGGACTAGCCAGAAGAGCAGGAGGAGGAGACAGCAAGGTACCAGTGTCTCCCCCAGGTGTCCGGCCCTTCCAGCAAGCGGGTTCCTCCATCCGCCTCAGCATCAGCACTGCCAGGGCCAAGGCGGCAGGTCATAGGGCCAACCTTGTTCTGCATCATTCCCAATGCCGCAATGTATTTTCATTGTTAAAGAGGGGTCACGACCCACAGGTTGAGAACCGTTGATTTAGGGCCTTACATTTCCTGTGCAGCAGTGAATTTAGCTCAATCTTTAAAATACCTGTTGAAAGTTTGTGATAAGTAAACAGTCCATGTGAGTTTCCACACGTCGGGATCCTCTATAAAGCAAATGAAGATGGTTTAGAAACTTCCCAGATAGGTAGAGACAGATACCAGCAGTGTAATTTTAGCCCATCATGCTAGGTCTTCCAGCCTCAGCGTTTCAAAAAATCTCCATGTTTCATCCTTATCTCTGACAGTTGTAAAGAGAAAGTGGCTGGAGGCTGCGGCTGCAGTGTGAGAATGTCCCTGCCCTTCTGCCTTCCTCATTTTATAGCACACGCAAGCCTCTCTCAGAAACTATGGCCTCCTCTTGAAAGGGAAAAAGGAACCATTCAAATAAAAAATTAAAAAAAACATAGGCGGTCACACTTAACACAGCTTCTTGTGCCAGCGTCGTGAAAATGCTGAGCCAGTTTCTGAAATGCCTTGATCCGAGGTTTAAGCTACGCTCTCCCACTTCCTGCCCTGGTGTGTGCTGGCTACAGGGCTTCCTGAAAGGACACAGGCCAAAATACTCAAAATGCTTCCCGAGGGAGGAAGCCTTAAATTCCAGAAACTGGAGGGAGAGGGGGGTTTCCAGGATCCAAGATCCAGCTGGAGGAAATGCTTGTTTATGGTGACAGTGCCTCAGCTGCGGAGTCCAAGTCATCACCCATGCTACACATGCCAAGGCAACAGAGGGCATCATTATTCACATGCTCTGCCAGCGGTTTCTTCCTGCTGCAAGGCCTTCATCCTGGGATAGCCCCTCGTAGTCCAGGGCATGTGTGTGTGTTTGGCAGCTGGGAGCAATGTTTAATGGGGCTAGAAAGTACATCAATAATGATCATAAAATCCTCTACAGGCGCTAGTCTCAGGGCTTTGTCCATATTGACCACTCATCCTCCCTTAGCCTATGTGGAAGGTAAACCTCTCACCTCTGTTTCACAAAGAGATAGGTAAAAGTCACATAGCTAAGACGTGACAGCTGGCCCGGGAGCCCAGACAGTTTGGCTCTCTGCCTGAGCTTAAACCTTTAAATCAGACTGGACAGAAAGTAGAATGGTGGGTATAGGGGAGAGGGAAGGGCTAGTGTTTAATGGGGACAGAGTTTCAGTTGGAAGATGAGAAAATTCTAGCGATAGATGGTCATTGTACAAGAAAGTGAATGTACTTCATGCCTGTAAACTGTAAAAATGTCTAAATGATACGTTTTATGTTATCTATATTTTATTACAGTGAAAAAATTTTTCATAGGTATGTAGGAATATGGTAGAGCTCTAGAAATGGATCATCTTTCATTATAACAGAAATCATTAAAGATGAAAACTGCAGTTTGGGGATTTGTTTGTTGGGGGAAGGGTTGTATCTCTAGAGTCGTAACCAGATATTGGTCTCAGATTCTAATTTAAGAAAATCTATGGCTTTTTATGGTTATATACGCATAACACTGATACAACAAACATTTGTTCAGCTAATTCAATTCTGTTAATTTTTTGGAAAGAATTTTAGTGATTACTTCAGCACCCTAGACAAAGAATAAAAAAAATACAATTTCTTTAAGTGCAATCTCTAATACAATCTCAATACAGCAGGTACACGATGGTACCTGCTCCCAGATGGGGAATTTTCTAAGTACTCTGGACATACAGGTCTGAGAAGAGAAAGTAGCCTTCAGTGAACAGCCTCCTCTCAGCCTGAAATGGGCACCCCACTCAGATACTTACAACTCTAGCTCTGCAGGGAGCCTGAGGCCCTGAGGCCAAGCACCTTCTAGACATCAAAGGCCTGCAAAACATTGTCACCTGATGTGAAGCTGACCTGGCCATGGCCAGTGCTCTGACCACTGCGCCTGCACTATCATGCTTCCCCAGGGAAAGAGGATCCAACGTTCCAGTGACTGGCCCATTAAAAGAGAGAGAGAGAGAGCAAATCCTGGACATCAGTATAAACAAGGACACTCCTCATTTTCCAAGGAAAGTAAAGATCAGAGATAGGGTATGGACTTCCTCTAAGTCACTCACAAGGTGATAATTTCATGTCTCAACTTGACTGGGTCACGGTACCCACATTTTTTTTTTTTTTGAGACAGAGCCTCAAGCTGTCACCCTGGAGAGTGTGCCGTGGCATCACAGCTCACAGCAACCTCCAATTCCTGGGCTCAAGCGAGTCTCTTGCCTCCGTCTCCCAAATACCTGGGACTACAGGCGCCCGCCACAACGCCCAACCATTTTTGGTTGCAGCCATTATTGTTGTTTGATGGGTCCAGGCTGGATTCGAACCCACCAGCTCAGGTGTACGTGGCTGGTGCCTTAGCCTGTTGAGCCACAGGCACTGAGCTGGTACCCAAATATTTGGTCAAACATTATTCAAAATGTCTCAGTGAAGGCATTTTTAGATGAGATTAACATCTAAATGAATAGATTCTGAGTAAGCATATTATAGGCCATAGTGTAGGTGGGCTGCATCTAATCAGTTGGGCTGATTAGTAATACTGAAAGGATTCTGCCTCCAGGGGCATTTGGAATAGAACTGCAACCCTTTCTACATGTGCGCACATACACAGATACACTTTATCAGTTCTGTTTCTCTGGAGAACCGCATAACACTAGGTTGTTAGCATTTGTGTAATTTGTTGCTTCCATCTTGTCTTCTTCCTACCCTCAGAGAATATATATACATATTGAGTCCCCTGTCTTAAGTGCCAGGATAATGTTGTGGTTAAGGACACAGACTGATCCAGGCTATCTGGGTCTGAACCTGGGCTCCACCATCAATTAATGGTGTGACTTTGAGCAAGTTACTTATTATGTCGTCCTCTGGTTCTTCTTCTGAAATCCAGGGCTGTGGTAATACCAGAAACTACCTGGTAGGGGGTTTTATGAGGATTGCTTTGAGTAAAGTATCTAATGACCTAAGAAAAGGCTTCAAGTTAATCAAAAGAGAGATAATCCAGGTGATCCTAACCCAATCACATGAATCCTTTACAACCAGAAAGTTTCAGCAGGCTGGTACCAGATGAGGGAGTCAGAGAAATTCCAGGTATGGAAAAGGTCCAGCTTGCTTTTGTTGGCTTAAAGGTAGAGGGGACACAGGAGAAAGAATGTGGTGACTGCTAGAAGCAGATAGTGGTCCCTGGCTGACAATCAGCGAGAAAATGGGGAGTTTAGACTGACAGTCCTCAAAGAAAACCAGCTACTACACTGTGCCCACATTAGCTTTCATTTCATCTTGAGGGGATAGATGTGGGAGTCTGGCAGAAAAGGTACATCAACTTTGCGATGTTGCCAGATGCCAACCTTACCTCTCCTCAGAGCACCCATCCAGTGTCCATGCTAGGTTTGGGGGGACTCAGAGGTGACCAGCTCAGCTCTGCTGTCAGGAAATCTCCAATCTTCCCAGCACAAGCCAAAGGCAGTCTGGTTAGCTCTGCAACAAGAAATAACCCTGGAGCAGAGGGGGAAGAAAGACTTGGCCTCTGGGTCTGGTGCAGCCCCTTCACATTCTCCTCCTCCCACCTCCTCCATGTGCCTCCTGCCCCTGCCGCTCCCCATGCAGAGAGGCCCACCCTGGACAGGAGACTTAAGGTTATTGGACTGAGAGGGCAGCTCTTGTCCTGTGCCCATCCACTAACTCCAGGGAAGGACTCTGACTGATCTGCCCTGGGCCATGTGCACTCACCACTCCCACAGCAGGGGGTTAGATGAAGGGCAACAGCAGAGCGTGTGGCCAGAAAGAAAAAACAAAAGCCACAGTCACTGCAGCTGTCCACTGTCATCCCCTCCACAGTAGACACGTCAGGGAGACGAATGACGGCGAGGTTTGTAACCCAGCATAACAGAAGTGAGATGTAAACTGAAGTCTGCACTACTCCAAGCCCGAGCCCTTCCAGCTAAGCCAAGTTGGGACTGTCCTTGAAAGACTGTTTCTGAGTTCTTTCTGCATAAACAGGCCCAGGGGGAATGTTTGAGACGGAGCTCCTCCCAAATGCTGTTTCCCATTAAACCTTGAATCCACATATTGGGAGCTTATTGAGGGATCTCTGTTCTAAAACATTGGACTCTTTTCATAATCCCTGCTCAAAAGCAAAGCCCAGTGCTGGTGTTTGTCTTCATTCCTCTACTCTGGACAGTAGGGCCAATTTTCCACTTGGGTTTGCCAAAAGCAAAAGTTAACAAGCTCAAAAACACATCCCATGAACAGGAGGAGATGAATTGCTTCTAACCAAAGGAATACCAACGGCGACAGCAACACTAGAGGCAGCGCGCTGGCTGGAGGTTCACCCTACACCCCTGCCCAGCACCTCCTGGCTGTCACTGCTGGGTTAGGGCAACCCAGATGCCACTGGCTCCTGGCTGCTGACCTCAAACGCTAGCAGAAGTGGGGAAACCAATGGGTGTCGCCTCTGCTAGCATCTACTGCAGAAGATGGCAGAATGGAAGCTGCCTTCCATCACTGGCAACAACAGCTCTTGGCTGGAAGTTGGGTGACAGAGGAGATCCGAAATGGGTCACAGCCATTTCAGCCCTGGCTGCAGTCCTAAGTGGGGCCAGGACAGGAACAAGGAACAGGCAGGAGAAGTGCTGTTCTATGCTCCAGCCAAGACACAGAGGCCAGAGCCTACCATGAGTTCCTGTTTCTTATGGTCAGCTCAGAGATGTCCCACAGATCAGTAAACCCCAACTTCTTTGGTACCAGGGATTGGTTTCATGGAAGACAATTTTTCTTCAGACTAGAGGGGGAGAGATGGTTTTGATATGAGTCTGCAAACAACTAATTTATGATGGGCTCTGTGCAGTCAGACTTCTCTGCTAATAATAGTCTGTTATTTGTAGCCACTCCCTGCACTAACTTCACTGCCTCAGTTCCACTCTAGGTCATCAGGCATTAGATTTTCATAAGGAGCATGCAACCTCAATCCCTGTATACACAGTTCATAGTAGGAATCATACTCCTACGAGAATCTGATGATGCTGCTGATCTGACAGGAGGTGGAGCTAGGGCAGTGAAGCAGCAATGGGGAGCGACTGTGAACACAGACAAAGCTCAGCTAGTTTGCCTGGTGCTCATCTTCTGTTGTGCTGCCCAGTTCCTAACAGGCCACACTGGTGCTGGTCCTTGGCCCAGGGATTGGGGACCACAGCCTAGACCCTCAGGGATAAGAACCAATATGATTTTCCCAATCATCTTCATCACTTACTGGAACATGCCCATCTGAAAGCTGGAGAGAAAGGGTTACATGAACCTTCTCCAGAAATGATACAAAAATGTCTCAGACCATGAAAATACCAGGTCACAAAGCAGGGAGCACAGGAATTAAGCCATGGTCAGTTGAGATTTGGTATTTGCCAGATGAATTTGTTTTGTTCCATGTATATCAGTAGCTGAGATGGGCCTGGCTGGAGGGACTCGTGGTGTAAGGGGGACTTAGAGAGGCCCCGGCCATGGGACATAGCAACCAGAACCAACTTGGCCAGGGCCAGAGAACGGTAACCATGGTGGACACTGAGGTGACCTCTCAGCCTCCACGGCACCTGCCCCGGGCCCCAGTTGTCCCAGTTCCATGGCCAATATGGCCCTGTGTGCGATCACATCTATCTTGCTACCGTTTGGGGTGGACACCTCTTTTGGGCCGTTACCATAGTCTCAGTTTGGGTTTTCCCAAAAGCAGACACTGAGAGAAGAATTAAGTGAAAGTGGTTTATTTGGGAGTGACCCCAGAAAAAAACCTGTAGAGAAGTGGAGAAATGAGATGGAGGAAGGAAGCACCCATCTTGTGCTATCAATCAGGTTCCCACAAGGGGACCCTGGAGCTTAATCCTGCCAGGGAACTTTGCTGAGTCTTCCATGACCTCCTGCAGTGGTCTAGGGAAGAGGTGAACTGGGGACGCCCCCTCCACCTTCCATTCCCCCACCCTATGACCCAAGACCTGGCACTCCATCAGAAAACCAGCATAGACTTGGGGTGGAGGTTGTCTCACTTTTTTTTTTTCCTTTTAACAAACCATTTTTATGTATTTATTACATGCATTGGACTATAGATAGAAAATGTTCCCAAAAAGTTGTTCAGAAACATCTCTATTCACAATACACGTATGAACAAGAAAACTGTATAAAGGCTCAGCGCCTGTGGCTCAGCAGGCTAAGGCGCCAGCCATGTACACCTGAGCTGGCAGGTTCGAATCCAGCCTGGGCCCGCCAAACAACAATGATGGCTGCAACCAAAAAATGGCCGGGCGTTGTGGCGGGCGCCTGTAGTCCCAGCTACTTGGGAGGCGGAGGCAGGAGACTTGCTTGAGCCCAGGAATTGGAGGTTGCTGTGACCTATGATGCCACAACACTCTATCCAGGGTGACGGCTTGAGGCTCTGTCTCAAAAATAAACAAAATAAAATAAAGAGGTGCTAAAGAGAACTGTCCTAACTATTCCCAAGCATTGCCATATGCAAGATAATATTTTATTAACTCATTTGATTCTTAGCACAACTCCATTTATAGTATTATCTGTATAGTACAATGAAGAAATAGAGGCACACAAAAGTCAATCAGCTAATAAGCCTACAGAGATCAAACCAAGGCAGTTTGGTTCCAGAGGCCATGCTTTTATTATTTTTTTGGCAGTTTTTTTTTTTTTTTTTTTTTTACCGGGGGTGCTTTTTAACCCACCACCTCCGGTATATGGGGCTGACTCGCTACTCCTTGAGCCACAGGCACCACCTTATTATTTTTTTTGAAGACAGAGCCTCACTTTGTCTCCCTCGGTAGAGTGCCATGGCGCCATAGCTCACAGCAACCTCAAACTCCTGGGCTCAAGTGATCCTTTTGCCTCAGTCTCCCAAGTAGCTGAGACTATAGGTGCCTGCCACATCACCTGGCTAATTTTAGAGATGGGGTCTTGCTCTTGCTCAGGCAATCCCACCCTGGCCTCCCAGAGTGCTAGGGCACCGAGCCAGATGAGGCCATGCTTTTAATCACCACCTTAATATACTAGCACCACACTGAACCTTTCTCCTTGTAGATAGAGAGGGAATAACAATCTTACTTTGTGACCCAATATTAATTAGTGTTCCATTCATGTGCTAGTACCTGCCCCACACTTTAGGATACAACAGGTGTGACATATGGTGTACCTGGGGTTTGTTCAGGTTGTTCTGTGAGTACTGTGGGGTGGGGGTGTGTGAATGAGAGAGTGATTACAAAAAACACATTTGATTTAAATCTCGTTACCCTGAGTGAACCAGGCAAAGGAAGGCATTTGGGGAAAAGTCATTTCAAGTAAAGCAATACTGATCCCTCAGGTATGGATTTGAGAGGAAGGATGTTAAATTATTGTGTGTGTCTGAAGATGAGAGAGGTGTTGGGGGCATTACAGAAGAGGTGGCTGAATTGACTCTATTTATGAAGGGCCTTGAACATCAATCCAGCCCAAACCTGATCCCGAAGCCCAGTCCACTATAATGAGGAGGGCACAAGCTCTGGAGCCACAAAGATATTAGGTGGATTTAAATCTTAAAAACCGGCTCGGCGTCTGTGGCTCAACGGGCTAAGGCGCCAGCCACGTACACCTGAGCTGGCGGGTTCGAATCCAGCCCGGGCCCGCCAAACAACAATGACGGCTGCAACCAAAAAAAAAAAAAGAAACAACGGCCGGGCGTTGTGGCGGGCGCCTGTAGTCCCAGCTACTTGGGAAGTGGAGGCAAGAGACTCGCTTGAGCCCAGGAATTGGAGGTTGCTGTGAGCTGTGATGCCACAGCACTTTATCCACGGTAACAGCTTGAGGCTCTGTTTCAAAAAAACAAACAAACAAAAAAACCTTGTGATCTTGGTGGGTTTCTTAAGTTTTCTGAATTTAGTTTCTTTAGTAAATAGCAGTACATATTCCTGTCTGACTCGGTTATTATAAGGAGCAAAAATAATTCAAGTAAAGTACTTGGCATATAGCTATTAATCACTGATCATAATCACTGATCAGTTATCTGGTGTTCAGAAGCTCATCCTGCCACAATGCCTTGCTATTTTTTTGTTGCAGTTTGGTAGGGATTGGGTTTGAACCCGCCACCGTTGGTATATGAGGCTGGTGCCCTGCTCACTGAGCCATAGGTGACTGCCTCGCAAAAGTATTTTATCCTAGCTGGAGGTTGCTGTGAGCTGTGACGCCCGCCACAGCACTCTACTGTCAGCCATAAAGTGTCTGTCTCCTAAAAAAAAAAAAAAAGTCTTTTATCCCTCTAGGATATCAGATGTTTTTGGTAGAATTGACAAGCTTCAGTCTATAATTTTTTTTTTCTTTTGAGACAGAGCCTCAAGCTGTCACCCTGGATAGAGTGCCGTGACATCACAGCTCACAGACAGCTCACAGCAACCTCCAATTCTTGGGCTCAAGCTAGTCTCTTGCCTCCACCTCCCAACTAGCTGGGACTACAGGAGCCCATCACAACGCCCGGCTATTTTTTGGTTGCAGCCGTCATTGTTGTTTGGCAGGCCCAGGCTGGATTCGAACCCACTAGCTCAGGTGTAGGTGGCTGGCACCTTAGCCCGTTGAGCCACAGGCACCGAACCAGTCTATAATTTTTGAAGCTGTACCTATCTCATGTTTTGCAAAGATGGTAACAACAAATAAAGTCATATAGTATAGGTTCTGAAAAGGAATTACAGAATGGGAGCTTAGCTTGAGACAGATTAATCTAGTATCCTGGTCCAGTGTTTCAAAGGATCTGCCATTGATCAGACCATATCTAGAGGGTCAATTTGGAGGATTATATTTTAAGAGAGAATTTGAGATTTTTTGTTTGTTCGTTTGTTTGTTTTTGGTTTTTTTTTTTGAGACAGAGCCTCAAGCTGTAGTGCAGTGGCAGCACAGCTCACAGCAACCTTCAATTCCTGGGCTCAAGCGAGTCTCCTGCCTCCGCCTCCCAAGTAGCTGGGACTACAGGTGCCCGCCACAACGCCCACCATTTTTTGGTTGCAGCTGTCATTGTTGTTTGGCGGGCCCGGGCTGGATTCGAACTCGCCAGCTCAGGTGTATGTGGCTGGTGCCTTAGCCCGTTGAGCCACAGGCGCCAAGCCAGATTTTGACATATTAATGTAAGGTCCAAGCAGTGCCACCAGATATAAAGTGTCTACACTTTGATCTTCTGTACTAACACATTTCATTCATGCAAACTAGAGACATATAATTGTCCAGACTGGTGGGTTCAGCCTAGGCTGACTCTCATTGGTCCTTACTGATACTTTAAGAGTATGTTTTGGGGCTCGGCGCCTGTGGCTCCCCAGGCTAAGGCGCCAGCCACGTACACCTGAGCTGGCGGGTTCGAATCCAGCCCGGGCCCGCCAAACAACAATGACGGCTGCAACCAAAAAAAAAGGCTGGGCATTGTGGTAGGCGCCTGTGGTCCCAGCTACTTGGGAAGCAGAGGCAAGAGACTCGCTTGAGCCCAGGAATTGGAGGTTGCTGTGAGCTGTGATGCCACAGCACTCTATCCAGGGTGACAGCTTGAGGCTCTGTCTCAAAAAAAAAAAAAA
>CAUYON010144364.1:0-68939 GCA_963573935.1 Arctocebus calabarensis
GGCCATTTTTTGGTTGCAGCCGTCATTGTTGTTTGGCGGGCCTGGGCTGGATTTGAACCCGCCAGCTCAGGTGTACATGGCTGGCACCTTAGCCTGTTGAGCCACAGGCACCGAGCCATCCTTTCTGTTTTCTTGATGAACGTCTGATAACTCAAGTGATCCTCCTCTCTTGATCCTCCTCAGCAGCTGGGAGTACAGGCACATGCCACCACTGCTGGGTTTTTGTTTTTTTTTTTGACAAATAGGGTCTCACTAAGTTGCTCAGTCTTGTCTGGAACTGCTGGCTTCCCGATTCTCCTATTTTAAAAATGTGGGGTTTTACCCATTTAAAAAATTTTTTTGCTGCAATTATTGTACAGACCAAGTGCATAAACCTTAACTTTCCTACTGTATGAAATTTACAAATGTCTGCTACCACAGAACTACTACTCAGGTTAAGTATTTGACATTAACAGCATCCGAAAGTCCCCTAGGCTCAGTGCCTGTAGCACAGTGGTTATGGTGCCAGTCACATAACACTGAGGGTGGTGTTTTCAAACCCAGCTAAACACCTGCAGCCAAAAAATAGCCAGGCATTGCGTAGGTGCCTGTAGTCCCAGCTACTTTGGAGGCTGAGGCAAAAGACTTGCTTAAGCCTAAGAGTCTGAGGTTGTTGTGAACTGTGACACCATAGCACTCCACTGAGGGTGACATAGTGAGACTCTGTCTCAAAAAAGGAAGAAAGAAAGTCTCTTAAATGTCCACCCACAGGCAATCCTATCAAAGGTAAATACAATCCTATTCAGACTTACAGCACCATAATTCATTTCTCCAGTTTCTGAACTTCACAGACTTCGATGCTGAACTTCTTTTGCTCCGTATTATGTCTTTGAGACTCATCCATGCTTTTGTGTATGTCGGTAGTTATCCTATCCAAATCATTTCCTCATAGAAATATACCATACTTTGGCCATGCCACTGTTGATGTACCCTCAAATTATTTCTAGGTTGGTGCTGTTAAAAATAAATTGCTATGATTAGCTATGCTTTCGGCTAGTCAGATTGTAAACATAAACACCTCTTAGTGAAATGGGTTGCAGAAATGTACCATTGACATGGAACACTAATTGTTTTTCCCATATGCCTCATTTAGTCCTTCTGCAATTTGTAAAAAATTAATTTTCTGATGTGAGAGGTAGACAAGCAATTCCAAATCTGTTTTTGCTTATCTGTTATTTACTTCTAGCACCAAATTTTGGGGTTACTAAGAAGCTACTGAATACAAAAGTAAATACACACCTAAAGGGGGAGACACACCATACCAGAATGGTGAGCAGCACACATCAGCATTAAAGGTGAATATACATTTCTCTCAAGACACTGTTCTGTGCTTGTGAGATGCTACGCTTCAGTTCTAAGTTGAATGCACAGGTTCTAGAATCAGAAAAACTCATCTTTGAATCATAGTTCATCTCCTCCCTGTATGATCCCAGTGAATTACTTTACCTCAGCTCTTCATTGTAAAAATGGGACTAATAATATTTATGTTAGTAGGAAATAATATATTTATCACATCTGTCATACAAGCAGATTTCAATATGCTATTTTGCGTATTTAAATGTATATGTATGAATATACATGAATATAAATGCATATGTAGACTAAAGCCACCAACATGTGCTATATTTTAGCTTGGGAGGCCCAAATTAGCTTCAGTTCTGGTGCAACCTTGCCCATTTATAATCTTGAAATAAATTCCCTAAAATCCAGAATAGCAGATCTGCTGTAATCTATATGATCCAATTCTGACACTGTAGGTTTATGTCAGTCTCAGGTATAATTGTGGTAAGTCATAACGACAGCCACAGTGAATTTTGGTATTCTGTTAGAATTTTTAATTCCAATATAATTCAACTCTTCAGATACCTTCAAGGATCTGTCTTCATCTTTACAAGTTATCAATTTATTGTATCTCGGTTCAAATCTTCCTTTACCTGCTCTGTGATAATAGCCTGCTCAACCGGCTGAGTCTCTGTCTTTGCAGTAAGCACAAAGTTAAGTTTTGTCAGTAGAGGGCGCTGGAGGAAGTATTTTTTTTCTTTCTGCTTCCAGTTTACTGCTATTAATACAGGGTGTCCAGAAAGTTCATGTGCAAATTAAAATAGTTGGCTAGTTTAAATTACACACAAACTTTCTGGACACTCTATACATTGATTTATTCCTACAGTACGGCATCCAGCAGCTAGTTCGTGAAGGGAATTCAGCAATAATCGCTCTGTAGCCTGCTCAGAAAGTGTAGTCCCTGGGTGAGTTTGCGGCTCCTCCAGTCCTGGCTGGGTGATCCTCTTCCCATTGCCCACTGGAGCCCCAAGCATCAGACCTCACATTACTCTGCAGGTGAGCAAGCTCCTGACACCTCTGCTGTCTCTGCACTTGCCAGTGCTCAGCTCTTCCAGTTCCCAGTTCTGTAGCATCAGACTCCTGCAGAGTGTGGATTCTCCGAGGTCCCTTACTACAGAGGGAGACTTCCCGAGGTCTGGGTTCCAGCTGCATCTGGTGGCCTGCAGTGCCCAGCAGCAGCCAGCAGCAAGCAGCTTCCCCAGAGCTGCTCCTAGCAACTCTGCAGCAAGCCTTCAAGTGTGGTACCTCCCTACAGGTTTCTCCTAGTGCCCCAGAAGCCAGGTTTCTAGCAAGTCCCATGGTGTGGTACTTCTGTGTCTTTTCCATCACCCAGTGAGCCATGCTCATGCTGTCTCTGAAGGAGTCTGGACCTCAGTCTGAGATGGGTTGAAGGATGCTGTATTTTAGCCTTATGACACCAGCTGATCCTTAAATACAGTATTGCTGCATTCTATAGGCTTTACTTCTTACCCGCCAGTTCTCTGTCTCGTCAACCCTTGGTATAGTTAATTCCTGTACTAAACTTTCACTTTTCAAATTACTATGTGGCTTCTGTCTCCTGAGTTGAGCTTAACTGCTAAAATTTCAAGGCAAACACAGACGAGTACAAGACCAAAACTTAATCTTCTGAGTCCAAAAATCCTATGATTTTTCCACTGCACCAAAATAAAAGCATGAATAAAGTACACGGAGGAAGAAAGGAAAAACTGGCTATTTCAATAAAATAATTAACCTCAGTGTCATTTGATAGCCGCCCCCTTTCAACTCATTATCATAGACACTCAAAGATAAACCTACAACCCATCAAGGTACTTGCTACACGGGGTCTGCCCACTACACAGAGTCCTGCAGGAGTAAGGAACCAAAAGTGAAATGACAATAAATAATAATATCCAATTTTAATCATAAAGCAGCTTCTGGAAGTCACAGAAAATACTCAACACAGGTAAAAGTGAAGACAGGGTACCAGAGAAAATGCGGCACAAGACACCGAGTGAGTGCCTTAACATTCTAACTTTAGATGAAATAACTATACTGTTAAAATGAATGCTGTAATGGGGAATTTATCTTACGATTCAGCCTAATAAACCCAACTGAATGAAAAAGATGTTTGACTCCCCATAGGAGTCAAGGGTCATTTACTTAGTACATAAAGAAAAGTTGGTTCCTAAAATTAGAATCTGAATAAAACTCAATATACCACAGTTCACTGGATTAAGCATCCAGAATTACCAGGTTAGCCACAGTCCCACCTCAATTTCTGACAATGAACGGGTCATTTAGCCTCTGTATTTAATGGTCTTAATTTCAAAGAGAGTAAAAACACCACATTTTATGTCAATCCTCTACCTCCATTAGTCCCCAGAACCCTTTTCCAAAGCACTTCCATTGGCTCTAGCTTGCCATGTATGCTCCATGCACCTGTGGACCTGTGTGCTACTCCCACCTCAAATATCCCCTCCGTCGTAACTAGTAACATGAAATGTGGCTCTTCCGATTTTGGAGGCCCCATAGAATGGCCCAGGTTTCTGTGCTTTGCTCTGTCTGGTCACTCTGAATGTACCTTCCTTAGTCTCTCAAAGAGCTATAAGATACCGAGGGCTAGGAACTATTTTATTGTTCTGATTTATTGGCAAAAGAAACACAAAGTTTTCCTTCTTGACAGTGCTTAGTGACAAGTATTTGGATATTTCCTAAGTTGACATCATGGGTGTACAGAAGGATCAGGAGTCACATCCAAGCCTCCTATCTAACAACCCTATTTGGCCCCTGTCACCGTTAGTGTCAAGAGGTTTAAAGATAATAACAAAGGTTTAAAGATAATAGCATCAGGCTTTGGAAGGACGGCTGAGAGGATGCAAGGACGATGAGGCTCATCAGCCCGACAGCAGGGTATTATGCTTCACAACGGGAAAATTTTAAAAGGCTAGTTACGGCCAAACCATGCAAACTGAAATCAGCCTACAGTACTTGGGATTTATTTGATGTCATTATGACAATTGAGTAGGGGAGAGTCACATTAAAACACATGTTTGTGAGGGTCATTAGCCCCGTAGGTGTCTTAGCCTTATCTGGAGGTAAGTCGTGTTGAGTGTGTAGGCCGATTACAGAAGTGAAGAGATTCCTCTAAAATCCAAACACCATGACTGTGTCGAGACCTGGTCTGATGTCAAATGCATGCAGCATATTGCATTTAGTACTTTTCAATTTGATTTTTTATTCAACAATCTAAAATCCATTCATGTGGTGTCATATAACTGTAGTTTATTCATTTCATGGATGTATAGTAGACCATTGTATGAATTTACTAAAAGTTATTTATCCATTCCTAGGTTGATAAAACCTAAGTTTAAAGACTTCCAGGGGTGGGGAACCTGCAGCCTCAAGGCAAAATGTGGCCTTCTAGGTCCTTAAGTGTGGCCTTTTGACTGAGTCCAAATTTTAAAGAACAAATCATTTTATTAAAAGGGGTGCAGCTGAGAAAGATGAAGCTTTTCTTGCCTCCTTTGGTGTTTTAAACAGAACAATCTTGAAATCAGAAGGCCATAGATTCCCCTCTGAGTAATGTGTGAGAGTTTTATCTAGAGTACCTCAAAGTAGAATAGATAATTATAGAACACTGACATGTTCAGTATTAATAGATCATTCTTTCCTTATATTTTTATTTTGGCAAGAATCTCCAGCATAATATTGAGTAGAAATAATGAATATAGATATCCTTTCCTCATTTCCAATAGTTAGGAAAGCATTCAATATTTAATCATGCATTTTTAGGTAAGCTATCGTTTTTCTTTGTATATATCCTTTATCAAATTGAAAACGTTTCATGTATTTCTAGTTTACTGAGAGACTTTATGGTCGTGAATGGATGTTATTTTTTGTTTCTGTCTTTTTGCTTTTTTGAGACAGAGTTTTTCACTCTGTTGCCCTGGGTGGAGTGACCTGGTGTCATAGTTCACAGGAACCTCAAACTCTTGGGCTCAAATGATCCTCCTGCTTCAACCTCCCAAGTAACTGGGACTACAGGCACCCGCAATGCCTGGGATAGTTTTCTATTTTTAGTAGAGCCAGAGTCTTGCTCTTGCTCAGGCTGATCTCAAACTCCTGAACTCAGGCAATCCACTGGCCTCAGACTCCCAAAGTGCTAGGACTACAGGTGTGAGTGAGCCACCCCAACCAGCTATGGGTATTCAATATTGTTAAATATTTTCTCTGTACTCACTGGGTTTATTGTGTGGTTTTTAATCTTTATTTTGTTAATATGGTGAATTACGGTGATGGATGTGTTTCAAATGATAAAACCAACCTTATTTCCCAAGTTTTCCTTTACCCTTTACCACTTTTCTTAGCCATGACTAATTATCCTTTTTATGTAATGCTGGGTTTGATTTATCAGTGTTTCAGTGTAGAGGATAGATTAAGGATAGATTTGTAGCTCTGCGTTATATGCTATAGTCTGTACTAATTTCCTTGTAATATTTGTGTCAGGTCTTAGTAAAAGGGTTGTATTGGCCTCATATTTGAGGTTGACATTGCTGCTTCTTCTATTTCTTGAAAGATTTGGGTCATTCTTAAAAATCTGTTTTCTTAGATACAAATTCTATTTAATGCTGTATTGGTCAACTCCAGGAACACTACATAAATGAAGTTCTGTGTAAAGGGCGCCCCCTGAAGGTGTGCAGTGCCTAGCCGCTGTGGCTCCATTTAGTAGCCTCGTCTGTGATTTTCTCAGAATGTTGATTACACTGGTGTGTTCTAGTACTTTTTTGTTTGTTTGTTTTTTGAAAAATCTTCTCCTTACCTAATTTTTGTTCTTTTGCAGCTGATAAGTCTCACTGGCTGCTCCTAAGATCTTTTTTTATTTTTAATTTAGTGTTCCCTAACTTCACTATAAATTTATTTGGTGTTCAATTATCTAATTATGAATTCATGTACATATTTTTTCTTATGCTACTTTATATGTATCTATGAGACATGACTTCTTTTTTCTTTTTTCTTTTTTTTTGTTTTAAGAGACAGAGTCTCACTTTATTGCCCTTGGGAGAGTGCTGTGGCATCACAGCTCACAGCAACCTCCAGTTCCTGGGCTTAGGAGATTCTCTTGCTGCAGCCTCATGAGTAGCTGGGACTACAGGAGTCCCCCACAATGCCCAGCTATTTTTTTTGGTTGCAATTTGCCTGGGGCCAGGTTCACACCCTCCACCCTCGTATATGGGGCCGGTGACCCACTCACTGAGCCACGGGCGCCGCCCTATGAGACATCACTTTTTACAATTCCAGACAATTTTCAGTGAATTATTTCCTCAAATGCCTTTCCTCTTTCCTTCTCACACTCTGACTGGATGTCTCTTAGATGCATTGCTCCGTATCCTCTAACCTTTATTTCATATTTTCTGTCTTCTTGTCTCTGCATTGTTATGGTCTGGGCCATCTCTTCATGTGTGTCTTCCATGTCACTTGTTCACTTCTTAGCTGTGCCTGATACGCATCTAAATCATCCCTTGAGTTTTTATATTTCAATTATTTTTTTCACTTTTAAAAGCTGTATTTGATTCTTTTTGGAAAGTAATTTGATCACATTTGAAAATCTCTTATTGTTTCCTCATGCAAACTTTTGTATCATATTTTTAAAATATTTTATACCTAGTGCTGTAGTATTCTGAAAGGGAGTATTCTAATGTATGAAGCTCTTGGTCCTTGGAGAGTATACATCTGTTAGTTTCTGTAATGGATGACTCTCATTAAGAATGGTTTTTTATGGAGGATTTGGTAATATTTAATGTGAAGCTGATTGAATCTAGTCTCTTTACATTCTGAGGATTTATTTATCTCCTAGGAAAATGAATTCCAAAATAGAAGTAAAAGCCCCTAAATCTTTAAGATTTTATTAAAAAATGATTAACTTTCAATGCCTTTCTTCAGAGAATATTTGCGTGTTTTTGTGCCCGGAGAGCCAAGACATACTGCACATCTGTTACCATTTTTGCCTTTTGGGGGGTGGGGAAGGGTCTCTGTTTAGCCTGTGCTCAGTTATCCTACCACAGGGGATTAGGCTACTAATCTCATACTCACACTGACCTTTGCCTTGATGAGTCCGTTAACCAAATCCATTTGTTTAAAACAAATTTAGCTAAATAAATAAAGCTTCTTTAGCTAACTTAGCCAAAGAAAATTCTATTTCTTTATCAACTCGCAGTATTTTTAACATTGTAATATCTATGTAAATACAACATATTTAGGGCCAAGGTGATTTCTTTTACTCCAGGCAATATTCTTTCTAATCCAGATTTGGGAAAAAGCCAAACATGTATATAACTACATCCTAATTCTACAGTTCTCAAATAAAAACACAGATTTATTATTGATTCATCAGCAGAAAAAAACAAACATGGAAAATGCCTTGTAGAAATGCAGCCTAGCAATGTTATATACCCTCAAAGAGAGATACTTGTAAAGAAGAAAAAAAAATCATTAAATCGTAGAAGGAAAATAAAAGGCAAAATTGAAGAACAAAAGGCTTGCTTCATAAGTTTAAGAAGAGATGGGGCTCAAGTTATGAAAACGTGGAAAGGGGTGTGGTATTTCAGGAACACACTTTGAGGAGTGGTGAGACAGATAGAAACACAGTGAAGTGTCCCAGGCATAGTCTACAGACTACCTGGCTCAAGCCCCTTTCTTGTGGTAAAGGAAGCGTCCAGAATAATGATGAAGGCTCTCAAAACATTAGTCAGAATTGCAACAAAGTTAAAAAATAGTGCTGGTGATTAACTGCTGCAGTTCTGAAGGAGGAAAAATGTCACCATAGAGAAAGGGAAGGGGGCATTCAGAAGCCGTCCAGGATATAACCAGACAATTGATTGTACACAGCAAGGCTCACAGCTAAATTACAGCCATTTGGATGTCTGGAGACTTGGGTGCCTCAGTTCCTGATACTATTCCTCATACTGATTTTCCTGAAACTTACACTAATATTTATTTACATTTTAATTGTTATTAATTTGAAATAGGATATTTTTGAAAAACTCTCCCTAGTCTCAAACTATTTACTCTTATAGCTGAAAAACTGACTACCTGTATTAAACTTCTACCATCAAAGTTTGGGAAAAAGTGGACAGGCACTTCCTAGAATTAAAAATCTATAGATGAGGATATGGAGGACCGGAATAAGAATGTTGGGGCTTTGATCAAGGTTAAGTTATTTCACAATCACAGAATGTGGAGTTGAAAACAGACCTGCTTCTTCAAATCCATGGCCTCTACCTTCTTCATTGACCAGTCGTTCCCTCAACTGCAGTTTGAGGACAGGGATTTATACCAGGGAGAAGTTACATTAGCTCTCAGTGAAGTGAGATAAAAGTGCAACACAAAATAATTGCAGTATATTCTATGTTCTGTTTTTTCAAGGCTACAATGTCTATTCTGTTAGAAGATCGTACCAATAATAAAGAGTGGCTGTTTTAATTTATAATTCTTGTTTTTTATTGTTTGAAGTATGTTCTTACAGTAAAAGAATAAATCTGGAGGCATCACACTTCCTGACTTCAAATCATAGTTCAAGGTGATAGCAAACCAAAAGCAGCCTAGTAGTGGTATAAAAGTAGACATATGGATCAATGGAATAGAATAGAGAACAGAAAAAAAGCTAAATACTTATAACCAACTGATGTTCAACGAACATGACAAAAACTTACACTGGAAAAGGAAATCGTATTCAATAATGGTGCTGGGGAAATTGGATAATCGCAAGCAGAAGAATAAGCTAGATCATTATTTCTCACTATATACAAAAATTTACTCAAGAAGGATTAACAACTTATAAATATAAAACATGAAACCATAAAATTTCTAGAAGAAAACTAGGAAAACTCTTCTGGCTAAAGAATTAAAAATTAAGACCTCCCAAAGCAAATGCAACAAAAACAAAATAAATAAATGGAATTTAACCAAAAAGCTTCTGGACAACAAGAAAGAAACAGTCAGTGGAACAAATAGGCAACCTATGGAGTGGAAAAAACATTCATAATCTATACAACCGACAAAGGTTTAATACCCAGATTCTACAAGGTACTCAAGCAAATCAGCAAGACAAAAGTCCATTGAAAAGTGGGCAAAAGACATGAACAGACATTTTTCAAAAAAGATACAAATGACCAACAAACACGAAAAATGGCTCAACATCACTAATCATCTGGGAAATGCGAATTCAAACCACAATGAGGTATTCTCTTACCCCTGTCAAAATGGTCATTATTAAAAAAGGGAAAAAACAGACATTAATACACATATGGTAAAAAAGGGAATGCTGTACATTGGTGGTGGGAATGTAAATTAGTACAACCTCTATAAAAAATAGTACAGGAGGCTAGGTGTTGTGGCCGATACTTGTAACCCCAGCACTTTGGGAGGCTGGAAAGGCAGGTGGATTGCTTGAGCCCAGGAATTTAAGACTAGTCTGTGTAACACAGTAAGACCTCATCACTAAAAAAAATTTAAAAAAGAATAACTGGGCATGATGGCACATGCTGAAGTCCCACTTACTCAGGAGGCTAAGGCAGGAGGATCACTTGACCCCAGCAGTTTGAAGCTGCAGTGAGCTATAATTGTGCCACTGCACTGTAGCCTAGATGACAGTGTAAAATCCTATAAGAAAGAAAAAGAAAGGAAGGAAGAGAGAGAGGGAGAAAAGAAAGGAAAGAAAGAAGGGAGAGAGGGACAGAGAGAGGGAGGGAAGAGAGGAATGGAGGAAGGGAAGAAGTAAAATAGTATGGATATTTCTCAAAGAACTAAAAGCATATCTACCATTTGATTCAACAATTCCAATCCTGAATGTCGGCCCAAAGGGAAAAAAATTATGTCAAAAAGATACCTGCAACCTGATGTTTACTGCAGCACAATTCACAATTGCAAAGATAGAGAACCAAACTAAGTGCCCATCAACTGAGGCGTGGACAAAGAAAATGTGGTATATACACACACGCAATGGAACACTACTCAGCCATAAAAAAAGAATGAAATAATGTCTCCTATAGCAACTTGGATGCAATTGGAGGCTGTTATCCTTGTAACACAGGAATGGAAAACCAAATTCTGCATATTTTCACTTAGAGAGCTAAGCTATATGTATGTAAGGGCATATAGAGTGACATAATGGATACCGGAGACTCAGAATGGGGGAGGGTTGGAGGAGGGGGATGGAAGAAAAACTGCTTTCCTGATACAATGTACACTATATGAACGGGAAGTACACTTACCCCAGATATCCCACCCACTATTCATCCAAGTAACCAAAAGGAAATTGTACACTGAATCTACTGAAGTAAAAAAGAAACATCTATATAGACCCGCTCAAAGGTTTTAAAATTTTTTCAGTTAGTCAAATTTCAAAGTCTTGGGATTATTTTCCCCTCATCATGAATGTCTGACAACTTCCACTGCTCCTAGCTCTCCCATTGATCACTCAGCAGCTTGGGGCAAGTCATTGTCCCTGTCCGGGAATCAGTCTCCTTATTTACAGAAAGGTTGGTTTAGGTGAATTGTGAGGGTTCATCCACATCCTCAGGGGTCTTTGATTCTGTAGTTCTTACAGCTACCTGTTTTTTCTTTGAAAAGTTAATTTCCTGGCTCGGTACCCGTAAGTCAGTGGTTAAAGCACCAGCCACATACCCAGAGGCTGGTGGGTTTGAACCCAGCCTGGGCCTGTTAAACAACAACGACAACTGCAACAAAAAAATAGCTGTGCATCACAGCGGGCACCTGTAGTCCCAGCTACTCAGGAAGCTGAGGCAAGAGAATCACTTAAGCCCAAGAGTTTGAGGTTGTTGTAAGCTGTGACGCCACCGCACTGTACGGAGGGTGACTTAGTGAGACTCTGTTTCAAAAAAAAAGAAAGAAAGAAAAAAAAGTTAATTTCCTGGCCCTCCAGTAACCAGAATTGGCCACATGATGGCAGCAGAGTTCTACCTTAGCCAGCCTATGTGTGAACTGAGTGAGCAGGACACCGGGAACAGAGTGTGAAGGAAGACAGGCTATAATTCAATTGCCTGAATTTACTGGGAAGCATTCATGTGCTAGCTCTCTCCAACAGGCTGTGTCAGAAAACACAGCTATGTCCACAGAGATGAAACTCTCTGTTTCTGATATGAAAGGGGACTACATGACTGTAATATCACAGGACTAATAACATGGAATACTGTGTCCACAAAAACTTCTGCATGCTCACAGCCTCACTGCTAGGGGTCGGCAGAAACCAAACTAAAACAGGTCTTCTGACCCCCTCTCAGGGAAGCTTCCTGCCTCCACTTTACCAGACCTGGGTTCCACTGGGACACCACCTACCATAACCCCCACTGGACAGTGGGCAAACGCTGACACAGAGACTCAAACAGTGCCTTTTTCTGATTATGCAAGAGACATCGAGTTCTGTGACTAAAAATGTCAAGGCTTCTTGTCTGATGGATTCAAGGACAATCTTTTTTCAAAAAGAAATAATTTATTATGGGCTTATTTTAGCCCTACAGAAAAAAAAATTGAAATATCAGTGCAGAGAGTTCCCAAAGCCTCCATCAAACTTTCCCTCATGTTAACAAGCTTACACAATCACAGCAAACGAACCCAAACCAGTGTTGGTATCATATTAACCCAACTACAGGCCTTATTCAAATTTAACCAGATTTCCCATTAATTCTCTTTTTCTATTACAAAATTCCATCCACATCCCAAATTGCATTTTGTTGTTGTTCCTCCTCAAGCTCCTTCAGTCTATAACATATATAGGTTTCTCAAACTTTCCTTGATATGGATGTTTTTGGAGCATACTGATTGGTTATTTTGTAGGCTGTGCCACAATGTAGGTTTGTCTTTTGTTTTCACATGATTATATTGAGGCCATGCTTTTACTTTTTGGAAAGAATATGACAGAAATCATGTCGTGTCTTTCTTAGGTCTGATATCATATCAAGGAATCAATGACGTCAATATCTTATTATTAGTGATGTCGACTTTGATCACTTGGTTAAAGTGACATCTGGGTTTCTTCCTCAGAAGTCCACTTGTCTTTTTGTTTGTAAAAAAAAAAAAAAAAGAAATATCTTGAGGAAGAGACTCTAAGACTACACAAAATGTTCTTTTCAAATATTGCCCCCTAATTTGAGCATCTATCAGGAGTCTCTCATGCAGTCATTAAAACTGTGGGGTTTGCTTAATTGCAATTTTTCTATTTCCACCCTTCCACACTTTTTATTTATTTATTTATTTTATTTTATTTTATTTTATTTTATTTGAGACAGAGACTCAAGCTGTCATCCTGGATAGAGTGCTGTGGCATTACAGCTTACAGCAACCTACAATTCCTGGGCTCAAGCGAGTCTCCTGCCTCCACCTCCCAAGTAGCTGGGACTACAGGCACCTGCCACAACGCCCAGCCATTTTTTTGGTTGCAGCCGTGATTGTTGTTTGGTGGGCCCGGGCTGGATTCGAACCCGCCAGCTCAGGTGTACATGGCTGACGCCTTACCCCATTGAGCCACAGGTGCCGAGCCACTTTCCACACTTTTTAATTATAATTCTTTTGTAAAAAAGCACAAAAGTTCTTTCTCTTCCCGTTTATTAGACCATTTGTTTATAATAGTGTTGACTTAATGGATATTTATTTCATGCTGTGGATTAAAACCTAATACTAACATTATTTACTTGCATGCTCATAAGCCTTTCTGTGTTGGCTCCTGTGTTCTTTTGCTAAGTCCCCATCTTTGTCTAAGTCAGTGGTTCTCAACCTTCCTAATGCCGCTGTATTTTCATTATTACAAAGGGTCGTGACCCCCAGGTTGAGAACTGCTCGTCTAAGTGGTTTCTTATGTTTTGGTACCAGGCTCGGCTGTATTTTACCGGTCCCAGCCCTGGAATCAAGGACTTCCTCAGGTGCCCGGCTCCTTTTATTGGAGAATGCTGTTTAGAAACTAAGAGCCGGGTACCACGTGTGCTCACTCAGGTGGAGGGCTTTTGGTTCTAGAACCTCTTAGGCAATAGGTCTAGGGAATATGTGTCCACCATTGGTCTAAAACATGCACATACACCTCATAGCTCTATTTCTCTGTCTACGAATACTGAATACGGTGAATTCCTACCGATACCTCTAAACGCCGTCCGGCACCACACAGTTCATGTCAGCACCTTCTGTGTCCTTATTCGTAACTTTTTCTCTGGCAATGAGACACCTCTCAGAGGACAACCAAGAGCAAAGCTTGGCCTCCGCCACAGCTCAGCCAAGACAAATGTTTAGCAAACTAAGTAGAATTGTCCCCAGTGGAGGCTAGGCTAAGTGAAATTACGTTGGGCTATGGACCCAAGTTCTGCAAAGAAATGTTTGTGGTAATGGCCACTGCAGTGTCTGTAATTGTGGGAACCTGGGTGTCCTTCACTGAGGGATGGAAAAATAAAAGGTAATGGGCATAAAATGTGCAAAAAGTAGACCCGGCTAGACCTCAAACACAACATATTTTAGTCATATGATGTTTATTTTCATTCCGATGCCCCAGAAGCTAAAGGTAAGCGATTTTAAAAACACAGCACTGAAGACATTTTAATTCAAAAGGGCGTGTGAGAATTGTAGAAATGCATTATAATGCTTTAAAAACCCAAACATTACATTTATTAGCTGTACTGTTTTAAGTATGGAGTTTGATAACTATCATGAACATTTACCATGATCAGAGTCTATCTGTTATTCCTCGGGGCTCTAAAAGTTCAGATTTCTTTCACTAGGGGACAGTAACCTCTTTGTCCCCTGTGTCTATTTTACATTAGCCACTCTGGCCTTCTCCCCACCTTCTGGGCAGATGAAGCCTGTCTTTGTGCTTTGCCTCAGCTGACCCTTCTGGCGGGACTGCTCTCTCTCCGCGTTTTACATCTCTGACTTCCCAACAAGTGGCACTTCCCTAAATGTCTTTCCTGGACACTTGTCTAAACTACCTCATTCCCATCGCTTATTACCCCTATGCTGTTTTATTTGTTTTATAAATTAAAGTGTTTTATTTTACATGATTATTTTTGCTCTCTCCCCACTTGAATGTAGCGTGCTGTGAAGAGCTGGCTCACTGTGGGCACTGCCAGTCCTGGGAAGGGTGTCTGGCAAGCCCTGGACGCTCTGTGAGGCCATGGTGGGTCACAGAGATGCACTTCTGGGGGAGGGTTTCCTTCTGGTGCAGAGTCCCATCCCTGGGACAGAGCTTGCTCTGAGGCCCTGCCTTTATTCTTTGCTTCAGGAGGGAGAGAAGCAATGGTACAACAAGTACATTTGACACCACTTTTGAACATTTTTCTCCTTTAGGTGACAAAATCAGTTTTAGTAAAAATACTAACAGAAAAATTTGCAGATAGTGAAAAATTTATTTTATTGAATCATAGGTCTAACAGGCCAATAATAATGTAAAAATAATACAATAATAAAAATTTTTATTTACTCTATTAATATACTTTCAGAAAAGAGAAAAAAATGTATACCTTGGCTTATATTTTATTTCATTGATTTTACTATTGGACACAAAAATTGCCACACAATTGAATTAACTCGTTGTATTCATCTTCATAAATTCCGAGTTACAATTGTTTACTTCAAATTTGCTATTTAAACTCAGGATCAGGGTAGACGCAAACTGCACCCCAAACAAGCTGGTAGGTTTTGAGCCATGACTAACTTATTTGAATGCCGACTGCGTAACTGGGAAGTCTCCAAATTCAATTCCGCATAGGACACAGAGTTTTAAGGATAAGTGACTTGTAAATGGGCTAATTTTGAGGTTACAGAGGATGCCAACGAAACGTACTCACATTTTAAGAAAGAAAAAAACTGTATTACAATTGTTACATACTCAAGTCACATGTCACCTTTGACTTCTGTCATTATAAGAGGTGCTCAACCGTGACTGATATTCATCTTTTGCTATCAGTATATACTGAGGATTACAATTGTAATACAGGTTTTTCTTAAGCTGTGTATACATTTTTTTGGCATCCTCTGATATATTCTCAAAACTCAGCGCTAAGCAACCACAGCAGCAGGTGTTTTAGGGAGCAGTGGGTTCTCCCCAACGCCGACTTGCCTGCACATGCTGATAATAAAAAGTAAATGGATTGGATTTCACTTTCCTAAGGCGTTTATATTTCTCTAGACACCACGCCCCCTGTTACTCGTGCTGGGACAGGCCTCTCCCATCACTGTCTCTTGCTACCCCCATCGCATATGGTCAAATACTCAGGAGAAAACGTAAGTTTCCTCTGCTGACACTTTCCTTTCCACACGGTACCTGGACACCATTCCACGTTGTTACCTGGATTTCTCTCCCACTGATTTCTACTATCTCCGAGAGTTTAAAGCCCCCCCTCCAACACCAAGCCCATATTCCAGCCTCTCCAAAATAAACCTTAAAGGCTTAAAATCCTCCAGAAGCACCAAAAAGATGAATAACCTAGAATTCCTCCCGAGCATCTAGCTGTTCTGAAGAGGGCAGAGGAGAAGGGAAGGAGAGAATAATTAACACTATTTTTGCTCCAGAGAGAGGGCTGATCTCCTGTTCTCTAACTCGCTCGCTCTCACTTATTTGGCTCCTTGTCCTGCCTCCTCCCTACTTCCCACTGTGTGCCCTTCATTCCCACCAGAGGCATCATCAAACAAACGAACATGCCTATGGCTCTATGGTTTTGAGTTTGGACTTGCCATCCCCATTGCTTGGTAGCGTGAATATAATCCTACCTAAAGAGCTCCTATTTGTTATTAGTAATTCTGTTCAGGTACCAGGCTTCGTGCCTGCTCTTTTGTGCCAAGCTCCTGAGAGACTTATTTATTTTCCCTTTCCTTGCTATTTCTGTACTTGAAAAAACTTGTGCAATTTAAGTTTTACTCTACTCACTGTGATCTATCTCAGTGCTTAGTTTGTCTTCAATAAATGTTTGTTTGACTGAAGCAGAGGAAATTAAGAGCACAAGGTTGTTTTCGGCCAATTATAACTTAGCATTAAAGAGAAATTCTCATCCACACCTATCCCTTAAACCATGGGTTTCACTTAACTGTAGGCACTGCTGAGATACTGATTTCTGTGTGTTTTCACAGGCTAATTTCCACGCCTACTGCAACACTTTTCTAGACCAGCTGAGGTAACTTGAAATTCCTTACCCTGAGTTGATAATCATTATAGGGGAACCAAAGGCACAGTGGTCATCAAAGGCTGACGTCCATGGCCGGTAAATCCAAGAAACTAAATCCAGACATGACATGTAGCTTACTACAATCTATCTAATTTCTATCTACTCTACAGGACAGTAATGGTAATCATTATTTTTTAAACACACACCAAATGAATGAATTAAAACCTAATATTGCTTGGTAAGGTGTGGTGTTTTAGGTTATTGTCCTAAAGCATTTGTTTCCTCTCTATAACAAGATTATATACATCTCCATTCAACGTCCTGTGACTTGTCATACATTCTATAGGGAGGGACGCCATTCCCACGTCATTGATTTTGAGCTCAGCATGTGACATGTCCTGGCCAATAGAATTGTAAGCAGGTTGTTCTCCATAACCAAACAGAAGTTTTAATGTAATGACAGTGACACACTAGCTTTTTTGCTCTTGCCCTCCATCACGAAAATATCAAGTCCCAGGCAGGAGTTTCTCTTTCAGCATGGCTTCCAGACCAAGAAGACTACTACGCTGATTCCAGGACTCATGCCTGGCAACACCCATGACATGTGCAAATGAATTATCACAAATATTTGTTGTTGCAAAGCACTGAACTCCAAGGTTGGTTTTCAGAATATAGAATAAAACCTAATACAGGGTAAATTATTAATGATTTTTTTTTTTTTTTACAATTTGAGGATAAAGAGCAGAGCCTGCTTTCTTTTTATAACTTGGCACATAAATATTACTAAATATTTTGAATGGACATAATTGCAATATACAGTAAAACAGGCTTTGTTTAATTAGGTAGAAATTAAAACTTTAAAAATTAATTTCCCTTTGTGGATTGGACATCTGTTGTTTTTGTCAGTTCAGAATCTTCAGAATATCTTCCTCTCTTCTAGTAACAATATCCATTACTTTTTAGGGGGTAAGTGATTATTTTGAGGTTTTTAATCATAGGATGCTGGCCTCCTAGGCTGCAAGTGTAGGCTCACAACCCAGATTTGTCCAACTGTAGCACCCCGTTTCCTCTGCCACAGAGATTGATGCGCGGAGAGGTGATGACCCAAGATGGCGGAGTCCTTTCTTGCTGAGGTGGTTGAACAAAACCTTCTCACCTTTCACTCGGGGTTCACAGCTGGGGCAGACTGCCAGCACACCCAAATCGCATGAAGAAAAGGGGAACAAAGCCAAGAGAGCTAGGGAGCAGTAGAATATGTTGTGAGGGCCCTGGAGTCCCTTGCCCAGTCCTTGGAATCCCCCGTCTAACCTCATCCATGGAGTTGCTCCTTTGTGGGAGCTCCCCTGGTATCCATCTTAAAACTCCCTCTTTGCTTAAGTAAATCCAAAGTGAGTTGTTGTGTCTGTAACTCAGAAATACTACTGAATACTATTTGAATCAATATGAGTTCAACCACTGGCTTTACACACAAAAACAGAGCAAAATATTACATTGATCCACTTTAAGAACTTGGATTGGAAAGAATTATGCTGTTTGGACCCTGTAAAAGAAGCCTCAGGCACTGATCTGAGCTCTGAATTACTAAGACCTGGGGATGGGCTACTCCTGAATGTTTCCAGAGCTTCCACCCACATCCAGAGAACTTTCCCTCTGAATCTGTAAACTCAATGACCGAGACACAGAAACAACATACTCACAAAGCACCCACCCCTTGTATGGGTGTTAGTGACATAAGCAGATAAGGGGTACAACGCAAGTGGCTGCAGGCCTTAAAGGACTTGGAATATCAGCTTCTTCCTGGATTTTATTTCTAGAAATATTGAAATCCATACAGAAAATATGAGGAAAGCACAAATTTAAAGATGTGCCTTCCCACTGATGAGAAGATTATAAAGCTAAACTAAACAGGAAAGCTGGACTCCTGAAAGTGAATATGGATCCGACACAGTCTCATTCCGAGAATCCTGGTTCTTCTAGACCAAATCTCCTCATGTTATGATTTCTTTTTAATGACAAAGGAATGAAAGATTATGAATCATTGCAGAAGTTGTTCTTGTCATAGGGAAATTTTAAAAGATGGAACACAACTCCTATGGGTCTGAGAACGTTCCTCCAAAAGTTCACTACTTGTAAGCCTAAAATCAGTAAAGTAAATAGATAAAGATATAGATGAAATCTTGCTACAAAACAGCCTAGGCAATTCAGCAAATAGTGTTATAGCCAATGAACTCCCCAAACCATCATCAAACAGCATAAAATAGAATAACTTGATCACCACGAGAACTTGAAGTTCAAGGCGGGGTGACAACTGAGCCCTAAGACAGACCTGAGGTCAACTGGACAATGGCTTTCCACATGTGGCTTCACCCCTGGCTTCAGAGATCACATGCACATTCTACACTTTAAAGGGTAGGAAAAGACAATAACAGCTACAATAGCTATAATCACTTTTTTTCCTGTATCCTTGTATAGAAGACTTAGTACAATGACTACTTCATTTATTCTTTATAGCAACCTGTGAAGAAAATATTGTTATTTTTGTCTCAGATGGAAAAAAAAAGAAGTCAGACGTCCCTGACTAAGAAGAGTAGGTATAAACTCAACAGCTGGAGCCCAAAGCCTGTCTCTCACCACCACTCGATATTACCCCTGACGAATTACTCACCATTTGATCACAACACATGGGAAGTACTTGATAAACATTTGACAAATGACAGGATCAATGACACTAAGTCTGAAATAAGTCCCCTATTTATTTTGCTGGTATGAATTACCACTGTGTCTTTTCACGTAATGAACATCACAATTCCCACATTATGGAAATGATGAAAAGAAGCTTAAGGCCTAGGACACGAGGTCAGGGAAGCAAAGTGACTTTCCCCAGGTGGACTGTGGGAGGGAGGCGTGCCAGGCAGGCAAGCTTTGCTGGAATAGACAGTATCTATAGCCTAGTGAGAATGAAAAAGACACCACAAACTGTTACCTACAAGCATCTCTTAAGTTTTTGTTGTTTTTTAATTGAGACAGAGTCTCACTTTGTCACCCTCAGTAGAATGCCCTGGCACCATAGCTCACAGCAACCTCAAACTCATCGGCTCAAGGGATTCTCTTGCCTCAGCCTCCCTACTAGTGGGACTACAGGCACCTGCCACAATGCCCGGCTATTTTTTTGTTTGTCTGTTCGTTTGTTTTGTTTAGCAGGCCTGGGTGAGGTTCGAACCCACCATCCCCGGAGCATGTGGTTGGTACCCTAACCACTGAGCAACGGATGCCCTAATAAATGCTTTTGAATGACTAAAGTTGATTAACAGTCTAGATGCCAAAAAGATATATATAGCACCCTTTTGGGGGTGGAGAGGGGAGTTGGTTTAACCTGTTTTTGTTTGTGTGTTTTATTTCAGATTAATATGAGGGTACAAATGTTTAGATTCATAGTTCTCAACCTGTGGGTGGCAAGCCCTTTTTAACAACGAAAATACATTGTGGTATCAGGAAGGCTGAGAACCACTGGCTTAGATCATATGTTTCTGTTTTAAGGTAAAGTTCAAGTTGTAGCTGAGTCCTTCACCCAGCGAGCGTGCTGGACACACTCACATTGAGCACAATAGGCGAGAGCTGACAATCCCCTCCCTCCGCCCCTTTCCCCTTATATCGCACTCTTCAATTAGGATAATTTAAGGAGGATTATTATACTTACAGAAGAACTAGTTAGATGCTACAAGGAGCCTTCAAGGGCCAGTCCCAGCAGAGCTGTGCCGGCTTTAAGGAACAAGAAGAGGAGGGGCTACCCAAACCCTGACGGAGAAAACGTGCAATGTGGAGTAACCAGAAAGGAGCGGTGACATTCTCTCATGGCCAGACAGAGCTGGCTTCACCGGAAAGAAATGAAAGAAATAAATACTCTGATCGCTCTCTGTCCCTTCCTATCTCCTGTCGGGAGTTCCCTTTGAACAAGCCCAACAGGCAGCTGGGTACATACAACCCCCTCTAAGAATTCACATTGGTCAGCTGCCCAGACAGAAGGCAGAGGTGGGAGACAAGAGAAGCAGATCTGAAGGCTCAAACAGAAGCTATCTGGCTCATGGTCTTCAAATAATGAAAAAAAAATTCCATTCCAGTATAGTTTACAATTTTTATTTATCTGTATTAACAGAGATAAAGCAGAAACAATGATAGAATAGATGGAATTATTACCAGTATAAAAAGATATTTATTCCCAATAATTGTTTATGCAATTATATCATACTATGCATATTTTCATAGTATGATATAATTGCAACTCCTTGACATTGGGGTTCATAGCAGCCACTGAGACAGAAAGTGAAGAGACACGGAGACAAGTGAAGTCAAGACTGGTTCAAAAGTGCACGCAAAGAAATTTGATCTATGGGATGAACTGACCGAAATGATTTCAAGCAGGCAACTGGGCATGGAGGATTAGAAATTAACTTCATCTGCAGCCACGTATTGATATTAATAGTTTAGTATGCTATTTGATCAATTATACTTTCACGTTCATGACATACCAGAAAACTCCCTTCAATACAAATGTTAGTGTTTCTTGATCAGAAATTAAGTGATTGCACTTTATATCATTTAACTACATACTTGTATCAATTCCTGAGACATTGCTTTTGCAACGGGCATCCATAGGTTTACATTTTTATACCACAGATAAACACACTGGCTTGGGAAAACTGTAGGCCAAAGTTCTATATTTAGCTTTGGCAAGAACTGATAAAAATCAAAATACCATTGGTAGGCATAGGCCCAGGAGCCAGTCCCATTTTAACTCTCTAATCTTGGGCAAATATCTTTGGCCTATCTAACCTCTCATATAACATAGATATTGAGCAACTACTAACTTCCAAGCATCCAGTTTATCTCTATTACTTATCACAACAACAGTCCAAGAAGTAGGTACAACACTTGATCGCCATTTTGCTGTTGAGAAAACTGACTGTTGAGTCATATTAATGTAGGTTAAGTAGTTCACCTGTAGTCTTCCAGCTAGTAAATGATAAGGCAGGATTTGAACCCAGACTCCAGCAAGACTCCAAACTATATACCATAACACTATTACTGTCTTTTTGCCACATAATAGTCCTTTGGAGTTTGAGAGAATATATTTTAAAATACTGTATAATAGCAAATAATTATATAAGTGCACAGATTTTTATTTTATAAATTCCAATATTCTATACCACTCTCTAAGTACAACTTTTCAAAGAGACAATTGTATTCGTTCTTGCCATAAATATTTTTATCTTATATTAATGGTGTTCAGCCCCCTTATGAGTGAGGCACATTTTCAAAAATACTGGGATGGTTAAATGGTGATTACATGGAACACTAGACAGAAGAAAAAGCAAGTTTTCAAAATTCAAAAGGTGTGCTTCCATTATCATCCTAGTAGTTATTTAGTTGTCAATCATAATTAAGTTACTATTTTAAGCATAACTCCTGACCTGCACAAACTCAAAGGAAATAGTTTCTTGTATTCCAGTTAGCATAGCCCATTATTTGACTTAACCTGATGTTATGCTACTATAGATCTTAATTCTTACTACGAGTTTCCTCTGCTGAGAACATTCTCAGACCACCTGTAGAATAGACATTGCTAAAACAGAATTAATCTCAAGTGTGCATTTCAGCCAAAATGGAATGCCTAAGAGAAGCATGCTGTCACAAAACCCCTGTGAAGCAGCAGGCAGATGTGTGCTCTCGCATAAAGGCTGTTCTCCTGAGCAGTGCTTCTAGTTTCAGACACAGGAAATACACTCCCTTCTGAACAAGCAACATGCTTGAGCCTCCCTCTTTCTCCTCACCAGTTTTTAAAGGGAATTATTGCACTTCCAAGCCTCTCTCAAGGCCATAGAAACCTGTGCCAGTGGCTTTCTCTGCTTGGAGTCTGCTCAAGAGATAGAGTGGGAGAATGGGCCCCCGTGCACCTGACCCAGAGCCAGCCTCCGTGAGGGTCAGGAGCTATAGCAACATGTCACCCACTAAAAGTCCCATGAAGTCTTAGTACCACAGATTCAGTCAACTTCTTCATTTCATTTGTCTTACTCAAAAAAACTTGGAAGAAATTAAGCGTTACCTAGTTTCCATTTAGCTAAACAAAATGATAAACTAAAAAAAAAAATCTACAAATTATTCTTTCTCCCAGTAAACCAAAACAAAGGTATATTATTTGTTCCTAAATGGTGGGTGTAAGATGGACAAAAAAAAAAAAAAATAGAAGAATAAATCTATTCACCTAGGATAGTTAAACAAAATCACATTTTACACTCTCCTCATAATGCCACCTGATTCATTCGTTCATTTTAATTGAGTGCCTTCTGTGTAGCTAATTTTGGGGGCTGAAAAATTTAAATTACATTTCCCATTCTTTCAATATTAAGATGCATAATATTTATAAAATGATTAAAGAATAACATGAGCTAGGTTAACAAATGAAATTATAGGTGATGAAGACCCTAGTATTGGGTAAGGGTTTTAGGTGCAGATATGAGGCAGGCTGGGTTTGAAGGACAGAATTGAGATTGGGAAAGGGAAGAGAGAAGAATTCTTTTTTGTTGCCATGAGGATGTTAAAAAGATAACAGTGGAGAGGACCTTGGTGCTCTGGGAATATTTGGCTGGCAACAGCATGTAAAATTACTTTCTATGGGAGTAAAGATAAAGGAAGAGAGTCAAAGAATTTAATGATGACTCAGGCGACATAATCTCAGTGCTTAGTGCTGATGATGACAGAAACAGAATAAAGAGGGAAAAATGGATCAGGGGACTTTTAAAAGGACTCTCACCATTCTTTCCAACCTTGGGTATAAAATCCATTATTTCCCCCACAAAACCAGGATATGCATTTCTTACATTCCACTCAGTATAATCACTTTTAAATCTCAACATGAAATCCCTTCATTTCTCCTCTAGTTACAATTAAGAGGCTGAATATCAGGATGAGAGCCCCTGGTTAATTCCGGGAAGTCACTTCACACATGATTGCTCTCCTGGCTAGAGGGAGAATAATATGCTGGTTAACAGAGAAGACTGTCCTCTCTCCAAGATGTCCCAGAGACAAATGGTGCTGCCAGGTCTAGCAACAATACAAGAGTAAGGAATTTTATAAGTAAAGTTGTTCATTGAGTGGAATCATCGCTAGATGCAGAAAGCAGGTTTCTCACAATAAGAGACCTCTTTCCATGATACCCAAACTGAACCAACATAAAAGTTCCTGTCTTAAGTCTCAAGTACCAGCAGTCCCGCACAAGTCATCCAGAATCTCATACCTTACCTGATGTGTCCTACTTTAAAAAAACAGGTCTGTACATTTTGAAAATTACAAAGGAATCAAAACCAGCTTAACTGCATTATGTTGTGTCATTTAGCCTTTACTACTGATTGATCAAAGTGTTCTCTTTGTCTACACATTTGTTCTCTTTGTCCAATATCCATTTTAAAATTAAATCAAATGAGACTGCATTACAATTGGTCAGATCTAATCATGGAAGCAGGGGAGAAAGTATCATGGTTAATGCTCATGTGCTTGATTTATTTTTCTAAAACAAACATGCTGAATTTAACCTTCCCTCAGAATAAAGTAACTATAATGATGACAGAAGAAATTTCTCATTCATCATGTGTCTGTTGAGAACACTGCATATAATAGAAGTTTCACTTCAACAGCCTCTAGGGCTTGCTGAGTGATGACTTTAACAGTAGCCTTCAAAATAAATTTCATATAAAGGTAAGTTGATCTAAATTTTTTTAAAGAAATTTTTTTAAAGAACATCGTTGAAAATGAAAAAAGCATAAATGGCTAAAGAGTTTAAAAATTCATTTATCCTGATGTACAGTGGACACTGATCTTTCTTTTCAGGGTCTTTCCCTAGCTGGGGGTGGTCCTAATTAATCTACATTTCTAAAGGTTATCCCCATGCACATTGTTTAAGGTAAGTACGTCTATAATAATAATAATCTCTGGCCACAGCAGTTTCTTGAGTTTTGTTCAGTGGTACCACCCTGTCTGACTGGGTGAGGTACCTGCTCACCCTTTACCTTCTACCATGATCGGAGGCTTCTTGAGGCCCTAATCAGAATCTTCCTGTACAGCCTACAGAACCATGACCAATGGGTGGCACCTGTGGCTCAGTGGGTAGGGCAACGGGGCTGGGTTTGAACCTGCCACCCAATATACCAAGGGCCAAACTGCAGCAATAACAAAAAATAGCTGGGCATTGTGGCAGATGCCTGTAGTCCCAGCTATTCAGGAGACTGAGGCAAGAGAATCCCCTAAGCCCGGGAGTTGGAGGTTGCTGTGAGCTGTGTGACGCCATGGCACTCTACCAAGGGCATTAAAGTGAGACTCTGTCTCTACAAAAAAAAAAGGACCATGACCAAAAAAACTTCTTTTCATATACATACATACTTATATGTACACATATATACATACATATGTGTGTGTATAAAAACAATGGCCTCCATACTTTAGAATAGAGTTTATAGTCTTCTACAACCTACATCCTGGCCTTTCTCTGCTTCTACCTTCATCTCCTACTGTTAACCTTCTTTTTTTTGAGTCAGAGCCTCAAGCTGTCACCCTGGATAGAGTGCCATGGCGTCACAGCTCACAGCAACCTCCAGTTCCTGGGCTCAAGTGAGTCTCCCACCTCCGCCTCCCAAGTAGCTGGGACTACAGGCACCCGCCACAATGCCCGGCCATTTTTTTTTTTTTTTTGGTTGCAGCCATCATTGTAATTTGGTGGGCCCAGGCTGGATTTGAACTCGCCAGCTCAAGTATACGTGGCTGATGCCTTAGCCCGCTGAGCCACAGGCACCGAGCCTCCTACTATTAATCTTTACAAGTTCTGCTTGCCAGGGGACCTCTGGTCCAGCATTCCTTAGACATGCCATTCTCTGCATCCCTCATATTTAGCTACTTATACCTCTTAGCTCTTGTTTTTCTTTGTTTCTTTCTTTCCTTAGTTTATGTTTTATTTTAGAGTATTACATGGGTACATACATTTTAGTTACATGGTTTGCATTTGTACATTTTAGGTCAACGTTGTAATTGTGCTGTTCACCCAGAATATGTGGATTGCACCTGTGAGGTGTGAGTTTACCTTACACCTCCTCCTCCCTCCCCCACTAGATTTCCATTGAGTTTTAATTTCATATGTGCACATAGTGTTAATTGACTAGTTCAATTCATTATTGAGTACAGGTGGTACTTGGTTTTCCATTCTTGTGATACTTCACTTAGAAGATAGTCCAGTTCCATCCAGGTTATTAAAAAAAAAATACTATTACTATGGCTCAAAAGAGTAAGGCACTGGCCCCATATGCTGGAGGTAGCAGGTTCAAACCCAGCCCCAGCCAAAAACTGCAAAAAAAAAAAAAAATTCTAGATTGCAACATTTTTATGGCTGAGTAGTATTCCATGGTGGACATATACCACACTTGATTAATTAATTAATGTCTTGATGGGCACTTGGTTTGTTTTCACATCTTTGCTATTGTGAATTGTGCTGCTATAAACATTTGAGTGCAAGTGTCTTTCTGATAAAATGTCTTTTTTTTTTCCTTTGGATAAATGCCTAGTCATGGGATTCCTTAATCAAAATGTAGGTCTACTTTTAGGTGTTTGAGCTACCTCCATACTACTTTTCATAGAAATTGCACTCGTTTGCAGTCCTACCAACAATGAATGAGAGTTCCTTTCTCTCCACATCCATACCAGCATCTGTTGCTCTGGGACTTTTTGATATGATCCTGGTTCCTGTTATTCCTCTTTGCAGTATTCTCCTTCTCTTCCTACCTAAAATCTACCCAGAATTAATTTAGTTTTTAATTTAATTGCATTTATTTTTTTGAGAGACGTTATTTATCTGTCACCATATCTTAGAATGAAGTAGTTTCATCTTAGATCACAGCAGCCTCAATTTCCTGGGCTCAAATGATCCTCCTGACTCAGCCTCCCAAATATCTGAGAATATAGGTGCACCACCATGCTTGGCTACTGTTTAAATTTTGCTATGTTTCCTAGGCTGGTCTCGAACTCCTGCACCCAACAGAGCCTCCCATCTCAGCCCCTCAAAGTCCTGGGATTGCAGGCATGAGTCACTGCACCCAACCCCTATGTCTTTTAGAAAACTATTATTGTTTATTGTTGTTTGTTTTTAAATTGACTACCATATTTTAAATACCACCTCTTTCATGGGGATTCAGATAACAGCACCAGTTTTAATCTCCTATTCTCTCATTCTCTAAAGTATAGAGTTTTAATCTCCTATTCTCTCATTCTCTTATAGCTCTTACTTTATTATTTTCTTTCTCTTAAAAGAAAATAAAAGATATTATATAATGGTCACATGGTCAGATGTGAAAATGTATTATTTGTCATACTGGACTATAAACCTTTAATGAGCAGAATTATTTCTGATATGGTTCTGTTATTAAGATGCTAAAATGAGACAATTCAGAAATAAGTATCTTGTTAAGTATCACTTCAGTTAATAGACATAAATGATAGAAATGATAGATGTAAAATGACTCTTACCGTACAGAGATGAATTAGTGTCATAAGCTATGTTTATAAATGATGGGAAGAATTAAAACCAAGGAACGATCATTCCAGCATCAACTACCAACAAGTAGAAGTGTGGGGAAGGCATCACTTTAGGAAAGGATAGTATTTGGATTAATTGAGATGAAGCTAAAAGGCATTCCAGGTACAAAAAATACATATAGGAGCAGTAGCCTTACAGGGAAAAAAATGTGTTTCATTTTTAGCAAAGGTAGAAAAGTAACCCACTAACAATCCTGTAGGCTATGCTGGAAAGCAGTAGAAAATAAAAATTGTTGAAAGGTCAAAAGGCATATGCTTTATACTGTAGACAGAAGGGAGTCACTGCATTCTTGAGAAGACACTTGCAACATAATATACATATTTAAGAGTGTTAATTACATATGACTTATCAGTATGCAAGAAAATTAAGTGAGGTATTAACAGTAAATTCGAGAGCCCGGAAGACTGAGGGAACTGATTACATCCTTGATAGGAATAAATGCTAACCACAGGAGCCAGCGAAGCAGATGAAGTAGCAAATTACTTTGGTCCTGTTGAATTGAAGAGGAAGGGGCCTTTGGGGACAATTGATAGTGTTCGGACAAGTGTTTCTCTGGGAGAGCACACTCTATCATCACCATGGAGGTACAAATAGTTTGATCTCTATGCAAAAGAATACCCAACAATCGGGGGCTCTTTTAATGGAATTAGGTCCATTCTCCTAAAAAGAAAGCTATTTGAGTTTTAAATGATCAAGAACTTGCTCCAGAACCTGATATAAATACTGTAAGATGCCATGTAGACCCTTCCATCTGGCCTTACATATGATAAAAGTATGCTGACCACAGCATGCACATCCCCACATAAAGCAAAATACAGCCTGTTCCACCTAATTACTTTATAATTGAAATATTTGTAATATGTAGGAGTTAACGTTTGGGACGTGAATATCTGTGTAAGAGGAAAATCTCATTAAAACTATTCCCAATGTGAATGGTTGGCTGTGAGATCCAGTATGGGGAAAGTGAAGTTTCTATGGGTGGAGGGTGTGGGCAGCTGCTGCAGAGGCCATGGACACGGTGCACCCTCCCAGACAGAATCAGCAGGCCCACACCCACAGCTCCGGGGACACTGTACTGTGTTTACGGTAAATGTCACTTCTTTTTTTTTTTTATTGTCTTTATTATTAAATCATAGCTGTGTACAATAGTGCAATCAAGGGGTACAATGTGCTGGTTTCATATACAATCTGAACTATTTTCATCAAATAAACGTCACTTCTTGAAGCACAATTCCAGAAAGCCATGTGAATGGTGTCCCTACAACTATGCAATATGTTGGCCTCTTTCCAGATCAGTGCTCAGTTCTCATTTCCTTTCCCTGGTATTCTTATTTTATATCTACACATTTCAAGGGTGGTCTTGAGCCCCACAGTCCATAATCAATGCCTAGACTGCTGGGATTTGAAACATAGATATAACTTCTAATACACTGTTTTTCAAATGAAGTAATTTAGGTACAGAGTATTCATGGAAATTTAAATTTCTTTAAAAATTTTTTTTTTTTTTGGCCGAGGCTGGGTTTGAACTCACCACCTCTCCCATATGGGGCCGGTGCCCTACCCCTTTGAGCCACAGGCACCGCCTGGAGATTTAAATTTTAAATTTAATACTTTGTACGTACATATATAAACATCCATCTATTCATATGTATTATATGTAAAAGATGTGTGTATGTGCATATACATGTATAATTATCTATATATTTGTAAGTAGATATATTCTAAAGTACCTGGAAAAGGACTTTATTGCCTTTCTGGCAACTGAAAATTGTCCCCAGTATTTGAAATTAATGTTTCTGTTTTTGATTGTTTCACTCAATGATTGATTTTCATGCATTGAATAAACAATTGTCTATGATAGTTCAAATTGAGAAAAAGGAGTTATCATTTGACTTTTGAAAACTCAAAAGCAATAAAAAGACATTTCATGTTGTAGGTGATGTCTTTGAGAAATGCAGGCCCTGAGCATACCAGTATTGTAACAATTCACTTTAAGGAGAATAAATGGCAAATATTCAATGAGAAATCTGTCTCCAATGTCAGCAAGTAGTTTACGAATTTTAACGCAGTTTTCAGTAATGTTGTTTCAATAACTTTATTTTCAAGTGGAAAGAAAGTAGAGCAATATAATTAAATTTGCCATTTTAGGAGTTCTAGCTAGCAAAGACTTGATTAAGTATGAAGTCTAATTGTCCTTTAAATAACAGAGCCAAAAATTATGAATATCATTCTGTCCAACATACTTTTGTGAACAGGTATTCTGTGTTTAATTATATTAAAACAAAAGCACAGAAACATTAAATACAGAACTGCATTTGAACTGAGATGATTTTACGTCATGAAAATATCACTTCTAATACTAAATTAATATCATTAATCTATATTAAACTGCCTCTGTATAGATTTATTTATAATTTCATTGCTAAATTATCTGGTTTCACCCTTTTACAAGCACTAGAAACAAAAGATTTGGCCCTGGCGGTGACCGTAGCTCAGTCAGTAGGGCACCAGCCACATACACCCAGGCTGGTAGGTTCAAACCCAGCCTGGGCCAGCTAAAAAACAGCAATGACAACTGCAACAACAACAACAACAAAAAATAGCCTAGTGTTGTGGCAGGCACCTGTAGTTCCATATACTTGGGAGGTTGAGACAAGAGAATCACTTAAGCCCAAGAGTTTGAGGTTGCTGTGAGCTGTGACATAACAGCACTCTACCCAGGGCAACAGCTTGAGACTCTGAATCAAAAAAAAAAATTGACCCTGCACAATGGAGGCCATAATCCTGTGTATCTGCCAATCTTTGGTGTTATGTCAACACCGAAGATTAGCACATGGACAGGATTATAGCCTCCATATAAAGTGTGTAGTAAAAAAACATAAATTGATGCTGGATGGACATTAATATGGTTTTTCCATTTAAAAAGTTAAGTACTTTACCTAAATTTGAAAAACACTGCTTTAGAAGTTCTAGGTAAAAAGAATCCAGCACCAACTCAACATATAAAAAGGTACAAATCTTTCAAGTCCTCTTGTGCAGTGAACCATTCATTCGTATTTCATCAAGTGTGTGTTAGGTGCTGAAGCTGTATTAGTGATCACGACAGATATGTTTCCCCAGGGAGTTTACAGACAAATGAGTGAGCAGACAATTAACATGGAAATACCTCATTTTAAACAAAATTCAAGTTGCTCTGAGAGTATTGGATGGGTCCCATGATAAGAAGAGTGACAGGAGGACTAGTTGAAATTAAATGATCTATAGGAGCTTCTTGAAGGATGTGAAAGAAAGAGCCAGGTAAGCAGAGTGGGAGTGTGGCAGGAGGGAATTATTCCAGAAATGGAATAAAAACTTGTAAGCTTCTAGTGCAGGAAAACTGGCATCTCCTAGACGGTGAAAGAAGAATAATGTGACTGGAAAATAGTGCAAGAGGAAGAAGGGCATGAGATGGGGTCTTGGAGGTGAACAAAGAGCCATATTTAAAGCTTTTATGGCTCGGCGCCCGTAGCACAATGATTATAGCGCCAGCCACATACACCGAGGGTGGCAGGTTCGATCCCAGCCTGGGCATGCTAAACAACAATGACAACTGCAACAAAATATAGCCAGGCGTTGTGGTGGGTGCCTGTAGTCCCAGCTACTTGGGAGGCTGAAGCAAGAGAATTGCTTAAGCCCAAGAGTTTGAGGTTGCTGTGAGCTGTGATGCCACAGCACTCTACTGAGGGCAACATAGTGAGAGTCTATCTCAAGAAAAACAAAAAAAAAAGCATTTCTGTTCCATTCTGAATGGAATAAGAGGCCATTAAGAAGTTGATACAATAAGTAGAAGAAACATGATCTAATTTGTATTGATGATAAGCGGCTGAAGTGGGTAAAATGGCTAGCTGTCCTGCCGACGTAAACCCCGAAGACTAGCAGATGGATTATGTCCTCCATCGTGCAGGGACAAATCCGCTCTGAGAGGAGCCAGAGCCAAGGCGGTGTTGGTAAGTGTGTTTTATGTTTTCATCTCAGTTGCCAACATTATTGGAATCATGAGATGTCACCTTAAATATCTGGATTTCCTACATTTCTGGAAATATTTTTAAATTTCTGGAAGCTTCAGGAACACTGGGCCTGTATCCCTGCCCAGAGCTAACTGGCTGGAGCCGAGTAGCGGCTGCTCCGTCTTCCCATTTGGAAAGTGCTACAGGCCCGTTTTCAGAGTACTCTCAGGCCCCTCTAGCCCGAGAGCTGACTTCCTTCCTTCACTTTTCTCACCTGTTGGATATATCTCCATGCATTTACTCTGTCACTTTCTCAGAGGGACTACAGCAACAAATGACGGCCACAGCCCCTGGGAGCTGTTCCCAGGGTGCTTCAAAAGCCTTCGTGAGATTACACCTGACTTGATCTTTCTTCAGTTATCAGTCCCAGGAGGTTCTGTCCTCTTGTTTCTCCACCTGCACACCCAGACATGAATCATCAACTTCTCCTTTCTTGGTGCTCGTCCACAGCCTAGGCCCTCGCTTCAGATCTGGGAGCCATCACCCCAGGTCCCAAGCTCTCCTGGGTGACCACGCTTCTCCCTAAAGACAGTCACCCTTGGACTCTGCATTGCTCATGTCATTGCTGAGTCCTTGGAGGGGTAGGATTCTGTATGCACAATCAAGTGTTCCAGGGTGAGACAGCTGTTCTTTAAAGTGCCTTATTTATCATGCATTGTAAATTTTAAAAAATGCATAATCCTTATTGTATATTGTATGTAACCTCTCGATTGATATTAAATGAAGCCTGTTTCTAGTTTCATACATTTACTGTTGTCTGCCTAGAAAGTATGCTGTTTAGTCAAGTCATGAAAACTACAGGTTTCTAAATGAATGTGAGAGCGTGAGGTCAGGAACTTTGACTTATTCACTGCTCTGTTTCCAGGACCTAGAAGTGTGGCACATGGTAAGCTGCTCAGTACACACTTGGCTGAATTAGTGAATGAGTATCGGGCTATCAGACATTTGAAACTGCTAAATGGAAAAACATGGCCGCGCTTTGTGACAAGATCTACAAAATAATAAAAGCGTAATCTACGTCACTTTCTTCCCCAAGCACCCCCCAATGACTTAACTGTGACTCATGGCTTCCAGCTCACATGATGCTTACCCAAGCCTATTTTGAGTCTATAGTATCCTTCAGAATAATAAAACCTGTCCATTAATTATCTCCTGATAAAAGCAACTTTTTTTTTTTTGAAACAGAGTCTCACTTTCCTGTGTTTGGCAGAGTACCTTGGCATCACAGCTCACAGCAACCTCAAACTCTTGGGCTCAAGCGATTCTCTTGCCTCAGCCTCCCAAGTAGCTGGGACTACAGGTACCCGCCACAACACCCAGCTATTTTTAAAAGCAATGTTTTAATTGGTTCTATATTGAATCTCAAAACACACCAATGAATGCAATAATTATGAAATTACGAAAAATCTTGAGAATATTTCCTAATGTATAAAACATCTCTAATAATCACATATGAGAATACAGTTATCCAAATATTGCTGAACCCAAGTCTGAATTGAGCTTTCCAACCACGCTCACTTTCCTTTCCTTTTTTCATCTCCCTGAGTAAAAAATTTAAGCAGAACAGTTAATTGTCACATTCGGCCTAAAATGAAAGTCTCTCAGTCCGTCAGCTCCAATTCTGTCAATACCACATCGGAGATGACACAGTTGTCCAAAACAGAAGACATCAACCTTGGCAAATCAATACCACCACCATATCACCAAATAAAACAATGGACAACAGACAGAAGTATGTTCTATGAACTTGAATTGGTTAGGCACCTTGTTTCACAGCTCACAGGGAATAAATTGTCAGGAAACTGAATTTGTAGACTGACCTGATTTTTAAGACTTGCTTAAAAGAAGCAAAAAACCCCTCCACATATGACCATGTTTTTCTTTGCAGGGCAGGCAATACACATCAGTATTTGAAACAACATCTGAACCAATGCGCTGTCCTGCCATGCACTAACCACTGTTCTAATGACAAATTAATTTGTCACAAATCAACAACTGCAGGTCAGAGATAGAAATAAAGTCACAGGAAAGACCAAATTGGGGCTATTTTGGATCTGTTAGCCTTATGATGGGATGGTGTAATTTATGCATCATAGAAATCTCTTGACACCACAGTCTGTGACTGCAGCAGCTCACAGTGCTTGCCTGCTCTTCAGCCTCACTTTATTCTGTAAAAGCTAGTAAAAAGTCAGTTTCTGTAACTGATGATTTTGGGGGAAAATAAATGATTTAATATTACCTATATACTATCTGATTTGTTTGCCTCACCATGTCATGAAGAATAAAAATAAAAATGAAAAGAGCAAAAAATACTAGTAACAAAAGACTGTAGTTAGTTTCAAATCATCAATGGAGTATGTGTTAATTTTCTCTATAAAGTTTCCATTTTCCCCTATAGAATAAAACCCTTTCACCTGGACCATTCTTCCTTCCAAAGTCATGATTACTATGAAAGACCCATTCGATTGCCTGTCTAATATCCCTTTTTTTTTCTTTGTCAAGAGAGTCCTGGTTTTCTTCAGGGCAGCTTAATTCTAGGCAGTTGATCATAACCAATACAAGCCAAACTTTATAATACAACGCCTCAATTGCCATGCCTCACGTTCAGCTCAGAGTCATCAGTTCCAGTAATGAGACTTGGGAAGGAGTCTTGGAAAGGATGTGTAAGAAACTTTTACTCCTCTGAGGAGAGAGAGCTGGTGTGGCTGGCATCACCGTTCACTCCTATTGCTACTTTGAACTTAACTTGATGCCTGCAATGGGACAGCTATCTTCAGGCTAGAAAATAGCAAGTGAGGATGTGGGTGGCAACACGCTAAGGGGGCCACAGTGGACAAACGCTCCCAGAGCCTGGGCGACCTTACTGAGTTCTGTGGGAAAACAGGCTAAATCCCTCCTTCCAGATGTCTTAGGATTTGAGAAAAATCAATCCCCATCTGACTAAGACATTTACTGATGTCTTCTGTGACTTGCAGCTGAAAGCCTTTCTAAGTGGCAATTTTTTTTTTGTAAAACAGCTTAAAGCTGCTCAAAAATCTCTTGTTTCTTGTTTCTCTCTCTCCAAATCTATATTCCACCGTAGCTCTCAGACAGCACCCAAATTGCTCAGAACTCTCCAAATTCTCTCTGTGGTCCATTAGAGTCTTTGCAAATGGTTCTACCTTCATCGCTGAAGTCCCTTTCCCATCCTTATTTTTCCTCATCAACAGTTATGTTGCGGGCATATTCCATGACTCAGTAAATCCACTCCTAGAGATACTCCCATCAGAAATGCATACCAATAGCATGGTCACCAAGGACAGGTACAAGATTGCTCATGGAGGCACAATTTGCAACAAATGCAAACTGGAAACAACCCCAATGGCCGTCACTCGTCAAATGGAGAATTAATGTAAGGTTGGTTTACAGCAATGAAAATGAAACAAGTATAACTGTAGGTACATGCAGCAATGTGGGTGAGTCTTACAAACACAACATTAAACAAAGCACCTAGGCACAAAAGATAAATTGTGTTATTTCATTCATTTAAAGTTTTAAACCAGGCAAACTAATCTATAGTGTCAGAGTTCATGGCTGCCCATGGGGAAGGCAGTAACTGGAAGGAGTACAAATAGAGCTCCCAGGATACTGGTAATGTTCTGTTTTTCTTTTCTTTTCTTTTTTCTCTTCTCTTCTCTCTCTTTCTGTCTTCTTTTTTTCTTTTTTTGAGGCAGCGTCTCACTCTGTCTCCCTGGGTAGAGTGCCATGGCATCATAGCTCATAGTAACCTCAAACTCTTGAGCTTGGGCAATCCTCCTGCCTCAGCCTCCCGAGTAGCTGGGACTACAGGTACCCTCCACAATGCCTGGCTAGCGTTTTCTATTTTGAGTAGAGCTGTAGTCTCAGTCCTGTTCATGCTGGTGTCAAACACCTGAGCTTAGGCAAAACACCTGTCTCGGCCTCCCAGAGTGCTAGGATTACAGGGGTGAGCCACCCGGCCCTGCCAGTGTTCTGTTGTCTAACCTATGTCATGGTCACCTGGTGAGTATACATCAAGCTGTATGATCTATGCACTTCTTGTATGTAATATTTAGAGTTTTCCAAAGCAAAGACGCTTATCCATTCTAAAAACCATCATTAACATAATATTTCTTCCACAATCCTTCCTCTGATTTTATCTTCACTTCAGTTTAACCGTTTCTTCTTATCTCTCTGCAGATTTTGCTTATAGTCACCCTACAACAAGTATACCAGGCTGTCTGGCATTAAAATGTTTGCTTACATAACCCCTTCCTTCCTCCCCAAAGACTACAATCTCTTGAAGGTCAGGATCTCCAAATAGGTCAGTAAATATCTTGGAATGGAGTTTTACTTCACAATAGCATGCTATAAAATAAAAAGATCAGTTTCTTCCGTGAATTTTTCAGTTTTGGGGTTTCCATAATCTAATAATCTGAATATTTGAAATTCTGGAGGCAGCTGTAACGTAGAAGGCACATTGAATTCAAAAGATAATGACGTCTCTGTGAGCCTGCACCTGCCACTACTATACGCTGTACAGATTTACACAGGCAACTTCACCCCTCAGATCAGTGGCGTCTTCACCTGAAATATAGGGATAACGTTTGTCTTACAGAAGTGCTGCGTGTGTCAAGAGCGCTGGTGCACAGGAGTGTTCTGTAAACTCCAAATCACTATAAAAACAGAGGCACTGCTCTTCGTTGTCTCCGAGTAGTATTTCCTACCCTTTTTTCCCTGTCAAAGCACATCTCAGAAAATCACAATCATTGTGCAACGCACTGGAGTAAGATGACAAGGCTGTTTAGGACCGGAGGGTGGCTGACTGTGCAGTGGTTATGACGTTATTAGAGTTAAAAACCCGGGCTCAGACAGGATCAAGACATTTTGTTTCTTTCTCAAGCAACATGAATAGACAGAGTTCAAGCACAGAAAGGAAGACCCGGAGGCTGCAGACCTCACGGGAAGCCAAAGTGGGGCCCCGGGGCTCATGCACGAGCGCGCCACGCTGCAGACGGAAACCTCCCACCCGAACGTGGAATTCTGTGTTTCTGTTCATCTGGACCTTTCTGTGGCACCACCTCAAGTGGACTTTATTGATATTTCATATCTCTCACGAGAACCAGTTTGGAAACAACTGATCAATAGTTGAGCGGGAAAGAAATACTTATTTTGCAAACTGCCTCACTTTTTCTAGGGATTCTTACCATTAGTGAATATATAAATGTAACCCGACTGATTTATGTTTCTGACAGATTTCATTTCTGCCCTTCTTCCTGTCTCCACCCCCCAAAGAGAAAGAAAAAATGTTTTGTGTACGTGTGTGAGCATATGAAGGTTGTCCAGAAAGTATCCAGCCACACACGTCTCTATTTTTCTTGCACCTTGCCTGGCTAAACAACCCTCAGATATGTACATATACCACACACACAGGGGCAGGGATTCGTTGTTTTGTGTTTTTTTGTTTCACTTCAGTTACTCAGATATTAGTAGTGGGATGGGAAGGGAAGAGATAAAGAAAAGACTATTACACGTTACATTAGCAGAGAGTTTGTTGACATAGTTTCATTTCTCCAGTATTTTCCAAAGTAGAGTATGCAAAATGATCTCAGTTGACACCCAGGTGAAACCATGAACCAAATTATCATTATAGTAAAGTAATTATTTTTATATTAGGAAAAAACAACATGTTTAAAACTTGTGAGTTTACAGATGCTATTGTTAGGACAAAGCATAATTGATTTTTTTTTAAGGTGTGTTGATTTAAAGAAAAAGTAACAATCCAGGGAGCACACAAATATAGCAGAATTATTCAGGAGGCACATGGATTTCTAGAGTTTTGGGCTATGGTGTGAGGTGATATTTGCTCCTAGGGTATCACTAAAGATGGGCAAAAGTCTCCTTAGAGATGCTCTGCTCTGTCAGTTTCAAATATATATATATTTCAACTTTTATATAGGGTGGGAGAGATAAGAAATGATGTTATAAAGATAAAATTACTTCCAGAAAAACTAAAAACTAACCACCTCAATATGTCATCATGGAAATTACAAATTTTAGAGACAAATGGAAAAGTGGAGAGTGAGAACGTGCTGGAACAATGGAGTCCCAGCCTTGGTGTCTGTTCCATACTGTGTGCTTCCTTTGCATGTTCCTTCTTTGAACTTCAACTTGCTCTTCTGTAAAGTATCTTCCAGCAACATCAATCTGAATCAGTGCACAAACTCTGCCTTAGAAGCACAGTTAGTTGTTAAGTCTGTTAAAGGGACTTACTGTTAACTCTGGTGGTCCATCAATTAAATTGTTGCTTCTTCCACTCAATTTATGCACTCATTCAAACCTGTGTGTTCCAAGTTTTTTTATCCTGCAGCAATTTTTTGTTCTGCAGTAATTTATCTGAAGGAAGACATAAAAAGCCCCCATAAAAATGACATTTTTTCTGTCATTTAGAAGAGTCCAAACTATACCAATGACACTGTTCTGATCCCCTGAATAAGAAAAGAATGACAGAACATCAAGTATCCAGAGATTTATCCGAGGACTTGAAAATTGAAAAAGTAAGTCTAGTATTCCTGGACTCCTTCTGAACTAAATTCAAAATCCTTCCCCTTGTCAGTGTAACCAAGTGTGCCTCTCATTTCCATCTCCCTCTGTCACCTCCCCTCCAACCTCCACTAGAGCTCAGAAAACACACTCGCTTCCTCCCAGGACTTCTTAGGTCATTTGTTTCTGCTGCATAGTGGATGTTTAAGAGCTTTCTGGGTACCCTTCTACGAACCAGTCTTTATGAATCATGAAGTGTTTTTCACTTATTTGGCTTTCATGACAACACTCTAGGATGGAAGCAAGGAAAGTATTTAGCGCACTCCTCTTTATACAAATGCACAAAGCTTGTCAAGATTCGCAGTTTGTAAATTACAGAGCCAAAAGTGTAACCCAGGTATTTGGATTCCAGACCCAATATCTCTTTGCAAGGTATCTCTATGCTCACGAGGCCGAGCACCTCGTTTGGTTCTAAGAAGCATATGTGGGGTGTAAATTGTAATGTTCTCTTCTGACCCAGATACTCGAACATGTCTGAGCTAGATTCGGCAGTCTCTTGGCTATTTCTGTGTATTCCTACAAGAGAGGAAAACACATGACCCTGACTCCTTTAAACAGGTAGCCACTTGTTTAAATTCCCAATCAAAGTCTTTTCTGATCACAATTAGTGAGAGCTAGACACTTCCATAAATACCTCTCAGAGAGGCCACATGAGCTCTGAAAACCATTAGCAGCCTCCAGTGCCCGATGCTAATGGCGTTCTTAAAAGGGGAAATCGAAAAACAAGAAAAACCATAGCTAAAAGATTAACACTTACGCACAAACTCTCCAGCCCCCTCTTCTGCCACCTCTCGCTAATGGATTCTTACCACCCCTGCAACACCTTGTTTCCAGACCTAGCTCTACATTATAATCACTAGGGAAGTGTTTCTAAAGCATAACAATATGGGGCCTTCTGACACATGGGAAGTCTGCTGTAGGACAACCCAATCTGATTGTTTAACAAGAGTCGGATGCGGCTGGTCCACGCCTGGCACTTGTCAACCATGGAATGCCACTTATACTTGGATTATTGCCCCACTCCTGCAAAATCAGCTTGTCTTTTCCTAGTCAATCACTCTCCTCAGCATATAAATATGTGATAATATTTCTCATAGAAACTATGCTCCCAGGTTCTCACATTCCTTGATTTCTGCTCAGACCGCTACTGCAAAACTCCTAGGAAGACGGTCCTGTCCTCATTGTCTTCGCTGTGTATTTCCATTCCCTGAACCCTTTCCCGTCAGACTTTTGACACCTGCTTCTTCATTGAGCCTGCTCACCCTGGGTACTGATGACCTCCATGACCTCCACAATTTGCCAAGTAAAGCTCCGTTCTCAGTCTGACATGCCATCAGCACACGACCCAGCTGGTCATCCCTTCTCGCCACTTTTTCCAACTTACTCCCTGTGTTATCACACTCTCCCAAATTTCCTGTACTTCTAGAGCCACTCCTTCTGGTTTCTTTGCTGGGGTTTAGTTCCTGATGGCTAAATATAGGAGTATCACAGGCTTAGTCCTTAAATCTCTTCTCTTCCATATCCACACCAGATCCTCATGTGACTAAATACAGTTCTGTGGCTCTAAATAGCATCGACACGCTGATGAATTACCCATGCATATCTGCAGCCCTAGCCTTTCCTAAGTTTTTGAATTTTATGTTTTATTCAACGTGTCTTTTCTACTTCATGTCAAAGTTAACGTAGTCACGCTGAACACAAGTTTATCCCCTCACAAAGCAGCTCTCCTCTACACAATTTCCCAGCGCAGTAAGAAGCCCCCCTGTTGGCCTCACTGGTCGGGACTCTGTCATCTTTGCTCCTCTATTTCTCACAAGCCCCACTGTCAATCAGTTAGCAAATCCTGGCAGTTCTACCTGCAAAATATATCCCAAATCAGACTACGTGTCACCACCTAGCACATTATCACTCTATTCCAAGTCTCTCACTAAAAATACTGTAATAACCTACTAAATGGGTCCCTGTAACAGTCTATTTTCATACGGCAACCAGAGTGATCCATTTAAAATGTAAATGGCTCATAACATCTTTGTTCAAAACCCTCCCATTACTTCCCACAGTCCACAGAATAAATTCCAAAATATTTGCCACAGCCTGTAAGACCCCAAATAATCTCCTTTCCTACCATTCTTCCTCACTTTGCTCCTGCCACCCTGATCATCTTGCTCCTCTTTAAATATGTTAAGCATGTTCCTGCCCCAGGACCTTTGCACCTGCTATTCCTTCCAGCTGGAGCACGTTTTCCTTGGATAACTGCAGCCCTGATCCTACTTCCTTAGGTCTCTACCAAAAAGCCATTCCCTCAGAGAAGACTGTTCTATCTAAAGAAGAGCTCTTTCTTTTACTCTCCATCCCTTGAATGGGTTTATTCTCTTCCTAGCACTTGACCACCACCTGACATTATATCATATGCATGCTAGTTTATTTATTTTTGTTTCACTTCTGTGCTACAAACTAAGCTCTCAGAATAGACATTGTTTTGCTCATCACTGAATTTCCAGAAATTACAATAGTACCTGGCAAAGAACAAGCCATCAATAAATAAATTGAGAAAAGAATGAAAGAATGAACAAATTCATTAGCATAAAACACATGTTCTTTCTCGGCCCCATGTTTTGATGGATATGTTTTCCCTTAAAGCGTTCTTTCTGATCATTTTCTATTGCAGTTGGATGATTATTTTTTAAAAGAATAAAATTTGGGGGAACATCGTCCCCTTAACCCTTCCCAGTTAAGCCTCCTGGGCTACACACACACACACACACACCACCACCACACAGAGGCAGGTGCTTTCGTCTCTGCTCCCAAGGTAAACTGTTCCTACGTTTAGTCTAGCACCTAGCCTTGAACATGTCTTTATTGCCAAATTGTGACCTCTTGGGGGCAGGAATTGACTTGTCTTTGTATACCCAAAGCCCAGAATACAACAATATCATACTAGGAACCCAATTACGTCTCTATATAAGTCTGATCACTAGTGCTCACGTGAGCTTTTCCTGCTTCCGTCTGTGCAGTTATTTTCATTAGCTGCTGCTGTTTGTCAGCGTGGTTACCGCAACTACACGCAGGGGTGTCTCATCCGTCCTCTCTGTCTCATAAATAAAAGCTCCTGAAAGTAAACCTTCAGGGAGTATATATCTAGTTGCTTACACTGACCAAGAACTAGAGTGCTGCAAGCCCTCAACAGCAGAGGTGAGTCTGAACATCGGAGTTCATTACCATATTCTTCAAAAGACCCTAGTTAACCAGTCATGAGTGAGAGAGTTAAAATTAAGTCAACAAAATGCCTTATCCTTTGTCCTGTTATCCCAGTTCGCAATGTGAATGTTCTATTTAATGGATGAGAATGGCATCCTCACTAGCAGCACCATAACGGGCGGATAAGAAATCATGTGCAAAAAGATGGCTTTTGGAAGATTTAATTCTTATTCCAAAGAAGCTGTTAGTTTCACATTGCTTTGGCCATTAGCTTTTTCTCCAAGACAATATGAAATGACACTTTATCTCTTGTATGGCTTTCTGTTATGAGTGCATCAAATAGAACAATAACAGAAATAACAAATAAGTTATATCCTTCTCGTGCTCCTTAGATTTTATGCTTTGTACACACTATTCCATTTATACTTCACAATAATGCATTAACAGAGGCAAGAATGATTATAATCACTTTACTGATGACAATTTTGAGGTTCATAGAGATTAAGAAAGTTGCCTTATAAGATAAGTTCATGCATGGTGTGAGCCAAAGATTTCAACCCAGGTCTCTGAATGCAGAGTGTACTAAAAGGTAAAAGTTAAAGCTTTAGCCACTTTACACAGACGTGGGACTTTGAACAACAGTCTCGACCTTGCTGACTCCTGGTTTCTGATTTCTTCTTTTCCAAATAAAACGGTTCAACCCCTACAATTGTTGCTAGCACCCAATACTCTGATTTTACATTTGGAATCACTTATGCTCTCTATGCATAATAATTGATCCCTCCTCATTAGAAGGTCACAACCCACATCTTATTTTTGCTTAACATCTGTGTTGGGATAATGACAGCACACTGCATTCGAATTGTTGAAATGTGGTCATTCCAAAAGGCTTCATAAGGTAAGGAGACCAATCAGAACAAAGGCTGAGGTCAGCTTTAATATCTGCATTAGGAATCCCCTTGCACCTTTTTGAGAGAGCTGGCTATTATCAGTATGAGAAACCTGCTAAGGAGGCCCAGGTGGCTTAGAAAGCAGATCTGACACAGATCTGAGGTCACTGGGCATTCTCAACTCACCTGTTCTCTTTCATTTGTTTTTCCTCTTCAACCCCTAGAGGGATTTGCTTCAATCTCAAGTGCCAACTCTAGTTCCAGCTCAACCAAACACCACGCCCTCTCAATTTAAAAGGTCAGAAGACAAAATTATCTGAGCAGAGGAGGGGAAAGTCTAGAAAACAGAATAGGATTTCAGACCATTCTCACTTGTCCCTATGGTACCACAGACACAATATAACCAACTTGCCCCACCAAGGAGTCAGGCAATTTCTCAGCAGGTACTGCAAATTCCCTTGATACCAGCCCACTGTGCAACCAGCCGAGGTCAAAAGATGATTGACTTCTCTCTGGAGTTCTCCTGTTTACGTTACTTTCCATTATGCCCAATTCAACGCCCAGTTGCTTCTGAGACTAATCCAACTCTGGATACAGAGGTTTCTTCCTAGTCAACATAGATGTAAGAAATAAACCAAGCAAGGGTTGATTTGCTTGGTTCTCCTACTATGAGTCAATACACATCCCCAAGTAAATTATAGGTAACAAATACCCACATCATGTTTAATAAGAGCCAGGTGCTATTCTAAGAGTTTTATGTGTATTAACTCCTTTTAGTCCCGCCCCACAATCCCTGTAAGTTAGGTACTACTGTTATTGCCATTTTATAAATGAAGAAACTGAGACAGGGAAGAGTTAAGGAACTTGTTCAAGGTCTCATTGGTAAGGCTGAGAGCCAGGTCAAACCCAGACTACCTCACACCAGGCCGCCTCTTACTGAACATGTTAAATTTATATTAACAGGCATGAATTTCAAAAGCATAAAATTCAGTGAAAACAAGATGCAGAGAGATAATGAACAGGTGGATACCATTTATACAAACTTCAGTAACATTCCTCACAGTATCGTATATGATATGTGTTAAGAATACAACACACACATGAACTGGAGGGTCATGGGCTAAAATCACTACCGTCATTATCCCCGAAGAGGAGCGGCTGGAAATGAAGCTGGGGGTGGGTTCTAACAATTTTAAACGTAATCGGTAATGTTGGGCTTCTTTCATGTTAGAAAACCTAAACTAATATCCATAAAGTCATCAATTTTTCACTCTCAGTCTTAGGTGTATCAATACGTATCTTATTATTTTCTTACTCTTTCTGTATTTTAACCTTAAAAACTAATTACATATATATTTTATCTCCTATTCCCTCCTGTGCCTTCCCAATGCCAATGTGATGAACACTACTTCCAGCTAATCCATAAGGATTGCATTTTGGAAAGCAAAGTCATAAAGATGACTCACATATGGCTAATGTTAACTGCAACTAGACTGTTTCTAGCTGAGTGATGAAAACAACTTAACCATTCGACTAGAATTTGAACCGAGTGCATGCAAATACTCACAGCAGCTAATAGTAGTTACCAAAGAAGATAAACCAAAAACAAAAATATCTGGGAGAATTGATCTTTACTCCAAACATAGCCACTCTTCTAGAACAATGAAAATGGTAACTAAAAATGACACATTTTAGAAATTATTGCCTTAATTAGGATTAGTTGTACTCACATATCTTCCTTATTGAAGCAAAACTTATTTTAATACGGAGTTTATGGAGGTCCATTGCTTGTTAGATGGTGTGGGTCTTAGTAATGCTGGTTGAAAAATATATAACTAAAGCAATATTCCATACCATCTTTGCTTTTCCAGAGCTAAAGTATTAGAACTTTAAAATTTTTATAACTAGACATATACCATTTTAAGTCATGTTAATAATTTTTGCCCCCAATGATAGAGATTAAAATTTTCCTTTGCTTTGATAGGAATGACCTGGTTGAGTTTCCTAATTATACAAATACACTATAAGTCAGTTTAAAATGATTTTCTATTTTTTGTTGTTGGAAATCCTGCACCACTACCATTGTAGCAAGATGCTTCCATCTGAGATGTTAAGTTATTTGTTTAATAATTTGCATTGGACGTGTTCTGAGCAGAACCAAGTTTATGCAAAGTTAAAGAATTTCCCCCTGCATTTGGACTACCTAATTTGAGTATTCTTGTTCACTATTCTTAAAAGACATGTCTTATTTGTCCCAAGACTCTGTGAGAACAGATCATTTCTTAAAGAGCATGCCTGTCTTTTCTACTTTGCAATCTACTTTGAAAGAAAGAGAGTGGAAAGGTAAGATGACACCAGGGCTTGCCTGCGTGTTTCCTTTCTGGAATTTCAAAGGGAATAACCCGAACACCCATGTACTAGTAACGATTCTGATTGCTTTGACTGAACTGGGAGTGGGCAGACATGTCCTGGGGTGAGAACCAGTGTTTCTTTCAAAGAAAGTGTTCCACTTTCAGTTACCTTACAATAAAAAAGCAATGAACCCTGGAATGGGAGCAAGGAATCCCTCATTTTCTCTCTGAAATTGAGACTAATGTCTAATTTTTGGAGAAAATAAAGAATACTCATTATGCAAAAATAGTCTAAGACTTAAAGAGAAATGAACAGGAAGCTCTTCTAGAGAAGAACATGTGCTGTGGATTATAAGATCAGTGTCAGCTAATACAGGTCTTTGGATTTCCATTCTTGGCATTGATGCACACTTCTCCCTTTCTTAGGAATTCATTAATTATTCTGAAGAATCACAGTCTGGTTTTTCTTAAGATTGAAAGAGGAGGGTGGCAAAGTTCTTGCACTGCAAGAGTTCAGGACGAAGAAAGTTAGTGGAGATGTCAAAGAAACCCCAGGATGAATCTGTGGAAATCCCAGAAATCATTTAGGGAGGGAAACTCAGCTAAGGAATGGAAATATCAGTGACCAACTGAATGAGCATAGTTGTCAGGACTTGAAAAATGAAAGTGAATTTAATTTTTAGTCACAAGTTGATGAAGTCAGAATTTTTGCACTTATATTAAATCTTCAAACCTAACATGACTTGTGACTGCATCCTGTCCTGATCCTCTAAAGAATCTACCAACCCAAGATCAGGTTAAAAAATCAAGAATCATAGACTATTAAGTAGTAGTGCTACTCACTTAACTCTAAAAAATTAAGTTATCTAAAAATCAAGAATCATAGACTATTAAGTAGAGTAGAATTTTTTTTTTATTCTAAAAAATTAAGTTATCTAAAATTATGTCAGCCAAATTACTCCTCAAGGCCACTTTACATTGGTTCCTATCAATGAAATCAAATTCAAATTTTCTCAAGTCTATGTACATTATAATTAGTTCTATGGAAATTAACAGAAGTGTTCCCCAATGAAATTAACTAGATACAGACTCATATTGCTGTTTACTAGGATAAACTTCCTGTCTTAAACAATAAGGAAAAGTTCAACATACAGAGACAAATTTCCAATGTATCCAAACATTTAGTATGTGTGCACATACTTTCGTCATAAGTGAAGAGAAAGGTAAGTAAGGATAAACTGTACACTAACAGCATACATTGGGTATTTTATGACACCAGGAAGGATGAGAGACCAAAAAAAAAAAAAAAGCAGGAAAGTACTAAGTAGTCACTCCATGCCCAGAATTTCACAAGTTAAGCCCCTTAAACACGTTGATCGCTGTAATCCTCAGAACAATCCTATAACTGAGCATTATCAGTAAGCCCCATTTTATGTATGAGGCATAGAGTTGCACAGGCCAGTCTTCAAAGCCTTTCTTCGAGCTCTAGATTCTGCTTCCCTCTGCATCCCAAATGTGACCTCCAAGGACTGTCAGGGGGCCGTGTGGACTTTCAACAAGCTGTGTCCCCTCCTAAGAGGTAATTTAACTCCTGGGTTTCAAACTTTATATATATGGTCTTCACCCTTTTCCTTGAACTCTATAATGTGATTTTAGGAGATTATTCTATTTTTTTATCACTTCTGCTCAAAATATGAAGAAAGAAAAGCAAACAAAAACTTTCCATTAACCGACTCTCCCTTCCTTAATTTTTACCATTGTCATCATTCACAAATGACAAGATGAGTTAACTTTTTCTTAAACATCTGTTTTCCTCTTCTCTGAACCCCCAAAATGCTCCTTGACATTATGACTCAGTTTGCCATTTAAACACAACTTAGGTTAGGAATTCTTAACTTACAGTATCCTGATTTAGGGAATAACTGGTCCTTAACAAGTGTATTAGACATTCTGATTCTCTTTCCAACATAGCTCTTTGGGATTTTGCTCTGCTCTTCCCTTCTTGCTCCCCACTACAGACTCTTCTACTATCTATATCAAGTCTCTCTCTACCTTCAACATAGAGCTTCAAATATCAAGGCACAAGGTGAGGATAGCAATTTCAGGAACTTTTAAATACCATAATTGTTTCTTATATCTTCTAACAGTTGCAAACATCTCCAAACGTGCTCCATGCTTATTTAAATACATGGAGGAGAAAAGAGAATCCACATACTTGTTTCCCTCTCTACAAATGTGAGAGAAGCTCCATGTGAAAAGCAAGAGCTAGTGGCCCTTGGATGGGGGAGCACACTGCCCAGTTCCTCTAGGATCGTACCAGGCAAAGAAAGGCTCACCCAGAAGTCGGTCTAGGCCAAAGGAAGCTTTTCTTGTCTTCTATCCTCACTCTTCTCCTATACCATGTCGGGGAAGCAGCTATCCCAAGATTGGGACTGAGGACATCCTGCCACTGAAAGTGGAGAGCCAATAAGTGAGGCACCGATACCCGAGGTTGGACTTTGTTGAATTTTCCCATAAAAACATAATACATTCATTTAATGAAAATGAATCAATATTTCTGTGCTCCTTACAGATGGCAGGCATCATGGTAAACACTAGATATCGCCGTGGTGAGGGAGGGAGCCACTAACCTTTACAAGCTAGCTAGATTGATCATATATAGAGATAGACAATACAGCAACATCAAAGTGTATGACCAAAGGGACTTGTTAAGTTGATTATGCTACTCACATGTAAGTGAATACTTTGCAGACGTTAAAATAATATATTTAAGACAGGCATGGTGGCAAGTCTTAACTACTTGGGAGGTCGAGGGGGTGGTAGGACAGCTTGAGCCAGAGAGTTTGAACTTGCAGTGAGCCATGACCATGGCACTATACTCTAGCCTGCGTGACAGAGTAAGACCTCATCTCCAAAACAAATATATATGTAATTTAACATGGCACTGATGACATAGATTCAATTACAAAAAGGGGGAAATGTTTACATTAGAATATTATGGTGTAATACAATCTTATAAAAGGAAAAAGTGTATCAAATGTGAATGGTGGTTATCTAGGCTGAGACCATGGATAATTTCTGTTTTCCTTTTGTTTCTCTGTATTTTTTTCAGGTTACTAGGATGAATTTGTACTAATAATATTATTAAAAATATATCAATACATATATGCATGAATCTTTTAAGGAAAAATCACATGTGATCACACATGGCAGTGAAGGCATCAGCATATGTTCGGAACAGCATTATCCTCCAAGCACATTATGCAAACATGGTATAGCCTAGAAATTGAAAATCAAGAAGCAGCAAGGATGGGCAGCACCTATGGCTCAGTGAGTAGGGCGCCGGCCCCATATACCGAGGGTGGCGGGTTCAAACCCAGCCCTAACCAAACTGCATCAAAAAATAGCTGGGCATTGTGGCGGGTGCCTATCGTCCCAGCTACTCGGGAGGCTGAGGCAAGAGAATCACCTAAGCCCAGGAGCTGGAGGTTGCTGTGAGCTATGACTCCACAGAACTCTACCAAGGGTGATAAAGTGAGACTCTGTCTCTACAAAAAAAAAAAAGAAGAAGAAGAAGCAGTGAAGTACTTCTTTCTTTTTCTCCCCCTTCCTTCTAGTACTGGAGTATAAAACTGAACACATTATACGATTGTTTGGCATCCTTCAATATGGACAAAAGTTGCAGAGGAAAGCTATGAGATCTTTCTCAAAAAAAAAAAAAAGCAAACAAATAAAAACTACTATCTCAAAGTTGGTTAGAAAACTATCTCCCTGGAAATTATACTGATAAAAGTTATTTGGAAAATAGTGAACTGTCTCAATTCAAATCACTCCTAGGTCATTACATGGGTTGAGAACAAGTGATTTCCATATCCTTAAAACTCAAAAAAAAAAAAAAAAAAGATGTTCCCTTGCCTATCCTCAAAGACTGAGAAATGCAAAAGGTCAATCAATATGTGAAAGGTTTAACTCACATTAGTTATCAAAGAAATGAATATATATGTGTGTGTGTGTGTGTGTGTGTGTATTTACCTAATAAAGATTTAAAAGACACACAGATTGCACAGGGTATCATAGCATAGAAAGGGCTCAGTAGTAGAAAAGATTTAAAGAATATATGTTGCTGGCTGGAGTGTGAGTCACTGGAGGACACATCAGCACCCTTAAAACTGTCACACTCTAAGGGAGGGATCAGGTACTGCCTCCCCCAATGTTTTCTTTTTCTACATTTGGTTGTCCTACATAAACAAATTTGCAAAAGAACCCAGAGTGGTGGTCAGTTTCTGACTGCACCCGCCCTTTGATATGTTGCTGTTTTTAGGAATCTTCCTGCGTTTGAAAAATCACACACTGTAAGAGTTAATATTCTCTCTCTCATTTTACACATGTACTTCTTGACCCATAAAAAGAGGCATTTCTGCCTTTTCCAAAACATTGGGAAAATGTCGCCACCCTTCCAGCCAGCCTTCCTTTCAAAGGTAGAGAACAATTCTGTCTGATTGCTGAGATCAAGGGATTAAAATAGAGCAAGTGAGGTTTAGCCTGCTGTTACTTCTTTCTCTGTGAACAAGCCTGCCCTCAGGCTGGACACATTCTGAGTCGCTAGGTGGCCATGAACAGGTCAGAACTTACACCTGCCTTTACAGGTAGATGTAAGATCTGAATTTCTCCAACACTCCTATTGGAAACAGCAAGAATGAGGCTAAAATTCTCAGCAGGTGGGTTACCCTATAGATCCAAATTCCCTCTGAGGTGAGTTATTTATGTCCAAGATTTAGTTTGGGGAGAAGGGTGTTGACTTTGATTTTGATCCTTCTCCCATCCTGTAGTCAGCAATCCAGTAAGAAAGCAGATACATCTAATAGCCAGCCATTTGACAACTTCATCTATTTCCTTAATTGTTTTGAACTCAGAATTAGGAACAGAGGTAGAGGGAAGGAAGGTTATTACCAACGTCCTCCTCCAAACCCACAGGTCACAAAGTGTTTGACACAAGGATATTCACCACAACAAAATTTAAAGGCACAGAAAAATGGATATGATCCAAATATCTAACAATAGTGGGTAGACTGATAACTATAGCATGGGTACATGATGTCATTCCATAAAGAAATTTAAAATGATGTTTGTGAGAGCATTCCATAAAATAATATAAGCATCAGTATTTTTAATACAAATTTAAGAAAGAAGAAAACACAAATGAGCCACAATTTCCCATCTAACCACATCCTGACTTCTATTTAAATAAAGTCAGTGTGTACAAATCATCGCAGAAGCAGCACAGAAATGCACAAAGATTTTTAAAAAAGGAAAGCCTCTTTCTCACTGCTTCAAAATATCTCTCTCCAAGGAAATATCACTAATAATAGCTTCTTATAATTCTTTTGGAAAAATATTTTCCAGATATTTCAATGTGTGTATCTATTTCCATATTTAGAATAATTCTTTGGCCCCACAGGAAATAAAGAAATAAAAGACATCTTTTATGTGATATACTTTGTTTAAAAAATTCACACACCTTATATGGAGTTTTAGTTTTTAGTTTTGTTTTTTTTTCTGAGACAGAGCCTCAAGCTGTCACCCTGGATAGAGTGCTGTGGCATCACAGCTCACAGCAACCTCCAATTCCTGGGCTCAAGCGAGTCTCCTGCCTCAGCCTCCCAAGTAGCTGGAACTATAGGTGCCGCCACAATGCCCAGTCATTTTTTGGTTGCAGCCATCATTGATGTTTGGCAGGCCCGGGCTGGATTTGAACCCGCCAGCTCAGGTGTATGTGGCTGGTGCCTTAGCCCATTGAGTCACAGGCGCCAAGCCGGACTTTTAGTTTTATAAGAGATTATTTTTCTTATTCTACAGAGATTTTACATTTTCTGCTGTAAGCAGAAAACTGTATTATCTGAAATATATCACTAGATTTTAATTATGAAAGAAATATATGTTCGTAAAAATTTAAATAATATAAAGTCTTCCATGTCACCCATCAAATTCCCTAAAGATAATGGTGATTAGAAATTTTGATGCATTTCACTAAACACATACGCATGAACATATATACAAATAAGCACAAACATTTTCAATAGATATATTTAAAATTTTCAAGGTAAAAATAATACATAGACATATAAATAGTCACCTAGAGAAGCCTTAGTTTCTTAATTGTGGTATATAACTGAAAGGAGGAATACTATCCTGCCTAGCTCACAATGAAGTTTGCAAGCCCAAAGGTCAAAGATAAGAACCGATATCCTTCCTTTTCAAAACTCTGTTAGAAAATGCAACACCCTCTCACTCTATTTCCTGCCACTCTCAGGTAATTCCCATGATGCTTGTGGGAATAGGACTGTTGCCAGGCTGGCACAGATCATTACAGCCCAGAATTCCTGATCTCAATTAATCTTCTGGTCTCAGCCTTTGAGTAACTGAAACTACAGTTACATCCACTATCACCAGTCATTGAGTTATTTACAGAGAGCTAAAATGGTCTGGGCATAAGAGGATCATCACCATCATTTTGAGAATGGTTTCATAAAGACTGCAACTCTGCTATCCACCAGCAAGTTCCTTAGTGCCAAGGTCAGACATCGAGCCAACATGGAGATTCACTGATTCTCAAGTTCCTCCAAGTTAAGCAAATAATTAGTGCCTTAGAAAATGATCCAGCTAGCAACAACCCCTCTCCCCTCAAAAAAGAGATTCATTTTGTGTCACTGAGTTTTATTTAAAGACCATGCAATTGCATCCCAGCTGGCTTCATTGAAGTAACAACGTGGGCAATCAGTGACACCAACTGCAATGCTATCGTTTCTATAAACAGTAATGAGTGGAGGGGGTAGAACGATACTAGAAGCTTATGTATAAACAAAAAAGATCATTTCAGCAAGAGAAACTATCTTGGCGGATTCACAGTATCTTTCTGATTGGCACCCCACAAAATGCAAATGCCCCACATTTTATGGCATCAGAAGAAATAGTCGGACATGGCATTCACAGCATTGTACAATGAAAATGACACGGTGCAATGATAACAATTGCTGCACTAAGATAAAGGAAAATAATTCCATTGACTTAAGATATTTCATAGAAATAGAAAAAGCAGATCCGTAAGTACACCCTGGATGTTTATAACTCTGGTAGCACAGAACAGACCTTGCACCTTCTAAGGGGCTAATATATTGCGTCTTGCTGTGAACAAGTAGACTTACGTAGAAGTAGAAGTAGGAGAGATGTATAGATCATTTGGCAGGAGATCCAAATATGGGTGAGGTTAAGTAGACTTTAATTGAGCTGTTGAGTTATTGCCTTTGTAAAAAAATTGCTGCTTCTTTTTTTTTTTTTTTTTTTTTGAGACAGTCTCACTTTATTGCCCTCAGTGGAGGGCCGTGGCATCACACAGCTCACAGCAACCTCCAACTCCCAGGCTTAGGCGATTCTCTTGCCTCAGCCTCCCAAGTAGCTGGGACCACAGGCGCCCGCCACAACGCCCGGACATTTTTGTTGTTGTTGTTGCAGTATGGCGGGGGCCAAGCTTGAACCCACCACCCTCAGCATGTGGGGCTGGCGCCCTCCCCACTGAGCCACAGACGCTGCTCCCCAAATTGCTTCTTTTTACATTTTAATTGTATTTTTATGCAAACATGCTTTTCCAGTGAAGTATACTGTAGGGAGATACTACTCCCTTCCATTGCCACTCTCATTTGCCAGACCAAGAGCTCCCTTTTGAACTCCTAAATGCTTTTTCAAGCTCAGGGACATTAATAAGAACTCCAGATTGAGTTAATTATTCTTCCCTTGGTTGATTCTTACCATTGAACATGAAATCAGGTAAGAGTTTGTTACATGGAAACAAACTGAAGCTCCCCAGGACTTCACTTTGGGCATGTATCAAATCCTCAGATTATACCTTTTGCTTTCAAGCATGAATCTCCCTGATGGCTCTCCAGGGTCTAACACAGAGCCTACCATGCAATTGGTCCTCAAGGATTGTTTGCAGAATTGAAAAAAGGACATCTGAAGCTGGAGACATTAACTTTCTACCCTTGGATGGAAAAAGGAAGAAGGAAAGGAGGGTTACGAACTGGGGTGGGCTACTGGCATAAGGCCAATATCCTAGGCTTTGGAAAAAGTCTGGCTTTCCTTCTCTCTTCTACTGTACTTAACATGGAACCAGGCAAATGAATTGCTGGTCCATGACCCAGGTGGAAGCACTGAGCCCAGTCCCTTTCTCACAAAGTACTGCCCAGGTGTTCTTCCTAATGCGCACAGCTTGTAGTTTATAAGCTGGGGGAAAAAATTGTTTATTTGCATTTTCCTTTGCTTGACAAAACTATAGTAGTAATGAGAGCTGTTACTGCCTTTTTAGGCAATGTAGCTAATTCTTTCTTTCCTGGATATGAGGGAGTAACTCCATACTTTAGAGTAAGTGGAAAGGAACAACTGAGCTTTTAAAAGCCTTGCAATAACATTTCAACTTTGAAAAAATAATTTCAAAGTTTTTGGAGGCAAAATCATTGGAGGTACAATACATTTTGGGGAAGTAGGTAGATATCACTTAAGGAACATTGTACCAGGTAGGCTCAGGATACATAGTAATTTATTTATTTATTTTGGAGACAGTCTCACTTTATCATCCTCAGTAGAGTGCCGTACTGTCACAGCTCACAGCAAACTACAACTCCTGGGCTTAGGCGATTCTCTTGTCTCAGCTTCCCGAGTAGGTGGGATTATAGGCACCCGCCACAATGCCCGACTGTTTTTTTGCTGCAGTTTGGCCAAGGCCAGGTTCAAACCTGCCACCCTGGGTATACGGGGCCGGCGCCCTACTCACTGAGCCACAGGCACCGCTCAGATACATACTAATTTAATAGAAGGATGATAACAAAATTTCATCTTGGTATGTTAAATTAATTATTAAGACTTATGAACAAAAACCAATACATCTATTGTTTATGTACTATGAATGATTTTATAGAGAAATTAGAATGTTTTAACTGAAAAGAAACTTACACATAGCAAAATAACCTTCCACTAGATTTCATTATTCTAGTTGTGCTGCCATATTATATTAATCAAGATTAGCCGGATAATAAACTAACTTAAAAAATGATATTGCTTACAAAAAGATTTTAACTTCTTATTTGTATTAAACATTCATCACGGGTAACACAGTGGGGCTCGATTCATTACAAACACTCAGGGACACAGGCCAGTGGAGTAACCACTACCTCGGACATCATCACATCTGAGGTGAAAGGCACTCTGGCTATTAAAGCTTCCACAAGCCAATATGTCACCTCTGCTCAAATTTCATTTGCCATTTCAAGTCATATGGTCTCAAGTAACATCAAGGGAATGAGTGATGACATCTAACAATGTGCCCAACAAAAGAACCCAAAATATTGGGTTAAAGTGCTAATGACAATTCAAAAAAATAAAAATAACCCAATTAAATACTGGTCAAAAGATAGGAACAGACACCTTAACAACAACAAAACTACACGGAAGGCAGGCAACTGTATGAAAGATGTTCAACATCATGTACCTTTAGAGGATTAAAAATTGAAACAATAACGACCTACTATTACAAGACATATTAAAATGTCCCAAATTCAAAACACTGACAATACCAAATAGAGGTGAGAATGTGCAATGCCAAGAGTCCTCATTCATTACTGGTGGGAAAGCAAAATTGTACAGAAATTTTGGAAGACAATTTAATACTCTCATACAAAACTGAACATACTTTTACTCAACAATGAAATAAGTGTGCTCCTGGGTATTTACCCAAGTGACCTGAAAAACATATGTCCACACAAAATCATGCATATGGATGCTTACGGCAACTTCACTCATAATTTCCAAGACTTGAAACAACCAAGATATCTTTTGGTAGGTGAGAGCATAAATAAGTATGGTATATCCAGACAATGGAATATTATTCAGAACTTAAAAGAAATGAGCTATCAAGCCATGAAAAAACATGGAGAAAACTCAAATGCACATAATTAAGTGAAAGAAATCAGTATAAAAAGGCTGCACACTATATTACTCCAATCATATGGCATTGCAGAAAATGCAAAACTATGGGGATAGTAAAAAGATCAGTGGTTTTCCGAAGTTAGGAAAGAGGCAAGGATGAATAGGCCAAGTACAGATTTTTATTTAGTACAGTGAAAAATACTCTGCATGATACTATAATTGTGGATACATGCTATAATACATTTCTCCAAACCCATAGAATGTACATCATCAGTGTAAGTTTATCAGTTGTCATGGGAGAACCTATGTGTGAGTGGGGTATGATAGGATATCTCTATACCTTCCTATCAATTTTGCTGTGAATATAAAACTTCTCAAAAACTATAAAGTCTATGAAAAATATTAATGATTATTATATTTGTACGTGGTTGGCACTTAGCAAATGGCTTTTAAAATGTCCTATAGGGCAAATGAACTCTTAATGATTGCTAAGTTCTTGAAGTTTTCCAACACTGAAATCTCATGTAAATGCAACAACAACAACAATAACAACAACAACAACAACAAAAAATCTTTGAAAATGAAGGCTGTAAGAAAGTAATGGGCATTTGGTATACTGAATGACTCATATTAAACTTAGCCATTGGAGCATCAAAGAATTTTGAGCTTAAGACATAAGAACTAGCTCAAGGAAAGGTTCTTCAATGAAGATAATTCCCACAATAAACCATCAGTTACCCTTCAATAAGGTTTCCAAGATTGAATAATTGATGGCAGTTACACACTAAAATCACTCATACTTCAATACTAAAATAATGTGAAGAACTGAATACATGGCTTCAAAAGGGGAACTTTGTCATTCATTTTTTGACTTGTTAAATTTCTGAAAAATGAATTTGAATCTAAAATATCCTCAGTCAATAAATATATTATTTTCATTTGTCCCAATTTTAAAATGGATCTGTTACATACACCTCTGAGGAAAAAGCGAAGAGCTTAAAGGGTGATATGGATACTTATAAGTAAAAGTAGAGCAGAGTTTTCAACAAGAAAACAAGAACAAGATTTCAAAGTCTTACTTTCCCTTTGAACTAACTGTGTAATGCTCTTTACAGAGGATTCTTTCTCAGGAAATAAACTTATAAACAATAACAACCACTAACTTGGTTTGTTGGACCCCTCCAAATCTCATGCTGAAATTTAAATCTCAGTGTTGTATGTGGAACCTAATGGGAAGTGTTTAGGCAGATTCCTCATGAATGATTTGGTTCCACAGTCCTCATGGTAACAAGTGAGTTCTTACTCTGTTTGTTCCTTGAGAGCTGATTGTTAAAAAGAGCCTGGTGCCTTCTACCTCTCTTTCTTTTTCCTTTCTCACCAGGTGATCTATGCACATACTGGTTCCCTTTTGCCTCTCATCCTAAATGAAAGTGGCCTGAGTCTGTCCCCAGATGCTTCCTCTTCCAGCCACAACAATTGTGAGCCACATAAGTCATTTCCTCTTTATAAATCACTGAGCCTCAAGTAGTCTTTTATAGCAGTATTAACTTATGGAGACAACCACTTTGCAACAAAATATTCCTTTGGCTCACTAGACTCTTGTAGAATAGTTAAAGTCTATACTCCTTAGTTATACAAGTGTCTGATGCAATTTGATTGTAGGTGGGCAGTTTTCATTTAGATGCCAGTACTACACTTAAAAAACAGTGGTGTGACTAACTTTCAGTTATGAGTTTTTAATAGGTTTAATAACTTACTTTTGTATAGAGTGTTTCAATTCCCCATCAAGGCCATTTTATGTGATTATTTAGTTCAGCTGTTGACATCTAATAATTTTTCAGGCTGCCAAGACAAAAAATTCCTAAATAATTAAATATGGCAGAAGAGCCATGAATGGCTATATGCAGAAGAAGGGTGACTTTCTGGAATGACCCAAAGTGGTAACATAAGCAAGCAAGCACAGGTGTTTCTCTCTCTTTCCTCTAACTTACAACTATTTTAATTCCTTTTTTACAAAATTAGAATGGTCTTTCCTGTTGAAGTGGTGACAAATCTGTAGATGAAAATGAACCTGTCTTATTTTCCCTTTGAACTAATGCTTTGTCAGATTAATAAAAGTATCACTTGTCCTAACGAGATTTGTTTAGAATTTTAAACTCTAACCTATTGTTTAATGTATGGGGTTCACGTGTTTAAAAAATGATTTAAAATCATTTCATTTTGAGAAATGAAAAAAAAATAATAATAAGAGACCAGGAATTTATCCTGAAACAATCCACTTAACTTTGTCTAAGACAGTCTTCCATTTGATAGCCCATGCTATTTCCATCCTATTGAAGTACAAAGGACTTACTGGAGAAACTAGGCAAGATGTTAATATTTGATAATTCCCAGGAAAAATAGTAGCAAAAATATATTTTAATTACCCTAAAAAGCACAAAAGTAATGATTAGTTGGTTTCATTACCCCATTTATTAAATAAAACCTAAATAAAAAAATAAATATTTATAACTCCAAAATTTAAGCCATCAATTAGGAGACTCTCTTTATCTATTATAACAAATTATGTCATTTTTGTTCTGTGGGCCTCACTTCCTTCAACTGTAAAATAATGAGAAAGAAGTAGCTGGCATAAAACTCTGTTACTACATGATGTCATTGTTTGACAAATTAAAGTGGTTCATCCTGGCTCTATTTTTATAAATTTGTTCCTAGAAAAAGTCTCTGATGCCATTACTTCAATTTGTATGTCTACACTGGCCATAGCAACATTTATTTACATGCAGAATTGGTATAAGGTCATGCTAATGGCATATGCCATATGAAAAACAATCACTTAAAATAGAACACAATAATGACAACATATACAATATACTAAGTATGTTAGTATATTTTAATGTTATTGCTTAAAGTCATTAGAACATACATGTGAGCTCAATTAAATCTTTAGCTGTTATTAATTCATTTAATCTTTATTACAACCTATGAGATAGATACTATTATTATGGTAATTTACATTTATGCATAAGTTGAGAAACAACAAGGTCATGTTAGTTACATAAAATTATAAGCTTAAAAGAGTCCCAATTCAAACAAAGGCAGTGTAGTTTCCACAAACAATGTCTTAATAAATAAGGATATATTATCTCTATCTGTGGAAAGCATGGAAAGAAATCTTTATCTTCACTACTTGGGTAGTCATACCATTTTGTAAGAATTCCTCTAGTGTGATTATTCCTCAAAATGAACAAACTGTCTACTCTACCGGTAAAAATGTATATATAAAACAGTTTTCCTAGACTCACATGTTAAATCTGGGATGAAACCAGACACAGAAACTATGCTGAAACTACCATTTCCACTTTTTGTAAATAAAAATAGTGAATTTCAAAGATCACACCTACGGTGCATCTTAGCAGGGTACTGGTGAAACTTACTAAATGTAGAGTATCAATGTCTTTATATAGTGATCAAGGAAATGCCATGAAGGCTATCTCTAATAGTACGATCAAAATATTTCTGATTGTATATGAAGCACATTCTGCCCTATGATTGCACCAATGTACACAATTATGATTTAATAAAATGATTTTTTAAAAAAGGTAAATTTTATATTTATTTTGTCACAATTAAAAAAGTGTCTCCACACATTGCCTAGTGTCCCCAGAAGGCAAAATCACCCCTAGTTGAGAAACACTGGTTTAAATAAATGCATTGCCCTCTTAGTACCCTTGTTCCTAAGGATTCTGGAAACTTATTCCTATTGGAGCCACTCGGTTAATTTCCAATTGTTAGCAAGAATCAAAAACAGTAGATGACCCTAAAAATATTTGTTTGCTTTTAAGCAAATGGTAAGTGGTTTGTCTGCAGAGTTAAAGCTGTGTTCTGCTTAGGATGGTGTTAACATTAACTCAGAGCCAGGACCAGGGCAGCATGTAAACCCGTTTTTCCCATGGTCAACCACAAGATTTGGGCATTTCTGGATGCTCCAAAATCATTTATTCATCCATTGGACAAATATGTGTTGAGGACTTGCTCTATGCCAGGCACTGTTCTAGGTGCTTGCAATACAGCACTACATGAAACAAATAAAAATCTCTACCTTAAAAGAGAGTACAAACTTTACCTTCAACTAGGCAAGAAATCTGGAACAGTAGATAGTCTTAGCCACCTTAAGCATGAGGACTTGGGAATTGTAGACAAGGAGTTATTTCATTCTAGGGTACACTAAGAAGCCTGGGATAAAGACGGGCTGGAAATGGTAATTGGCACACCTTTCCTGCTCACAGACCTGCTGGGGGGCAAGACCTTCTGGCAACCATAGTTGTTGACCCATATCACCTCCTTCTCCTCCTCTTCGCCAAAATAATTGGAGTCATGCACAGCACAGCAACATAGAAGCAGGTCAGCTGGACTAATCAGGTTCTTGTCTCCCAGTAATACAAACTAAGAAATTGTGAGATTATACTAATGAGATTTGTGTTTTCCAGAAATGTCATCAAGCCACACACAATAAAGATGGTTCCAGTCCATGAACCCCTGTATCACTCTTCCTCCGGAGAAACCCTAACTGCCCCCTTCTATCATAGCCCGATTCAGCAGGAAGCAGTTAGATCGAGTCTTCACCCCTTTTCCCTAACAGCAGTTGGGGTTTCTACTCAGAGAGGGAGAATTGATGCAGGACATTTGGCGCCCTGGCCAGCTCAGTGGGGCTGGTGGACCTGCCGCCTCCTCCTTGGTGGTGTTGGTGCTGCGGCAGCCAGCGGGCTCAATGACTGGCAAGGAGGGGGACCTCCAACTTCCACTGGAGGCTCCAATAGCCAAAAAGGCTGGACAACTGCTGAGGAGTCACCTGTGCCTCGGTGACTCCTTCACTTTGCACTTGGGACTAAATGTGGAACCCCCATTCCCTATGCCTAGGAGACTCAGGAAAGGCCCTGGCATCGTTCATTCCCAGAAGCTGGACTTGAACCACACTTCCTACATCATACCTGCCTGTTTCCTAATTGTTATCAAAGTCATCGTGTGAATAATGCTGGCTTACAGTGATGGAGGTCTCCCCATGTGCCACCCACTTGGCACCTTCTCGGAGAGGCCTGTTTCTTGACTATCCTATTTAAATACAGCTTAGACCCTGCTCTCTGTTCCTCTCTACCTCCTTACTCTGTCTAATTGTCCTTCTCAGCACTAATCACTACCTGATCCCAAATTACATTTATGCAATTTCTGTGTTTATTGCCAGAGTCTCCCATAGAATGTAAGCCTGCTGGCCCTTTCAGTGGGGCGCAGGCCAGCCAGCTAACCATGCCATGCTGTGGCTCTGGGCTTCTGGGCTGCTGTTTACTGAGTGCCACTGTGTGCAGTGCCTGTACCATGAGCCCACATCTGCCAGTCCGTGCCACAAGCTCTGTGAGCTCTGAGCCACCTGCAGGGTCCCAGGTAGGCGCTTGGTGTCAGCTTCTCTTTCTCAATTTATACCTGAACATCCTGTATTAGTTTCCCAGGGCTGCTGGAGCAAATTTCCACACATGTGGCTGATTAAAACAATGGAAAAATATATTAAAAAAAAAAAAAAAAAGAAATTGTGAGATAGTGAAGCCGCTAGCAGTGGCCACTGAAGTTAAGAGGGAGGAGACAGAATGTGGAGTTAGGCCCATGAGCATCTCAGTAAGAGGAAGGATGAGGAGGCAGAAGCAGAAGCTTAGGCTAAGAGCAGGTCCAAGAACAGAGAGGGATATGACAAACAGATCAGAACTGACTCTGGGGAGCTGGCCGCCAGGACTTCCTCACCCTAAACAGACCCCACTTCCTGCCCCACAGGCACACTTCTAGGATTACCTTTCAGTTTGGGTCCTTCCCACACCCTCCCCATTTTGCTTGTGCATTGTTACCATGCGCACTCAGACTCTTACTTGGGCTCAAGTGCTCCTTGCAATCCTAATGACAACATATGAAGGATGAATTCTGAATGCCAGCTGTGCCTCTTTTATTTTGGCCCTGCTCCCCTATGACTTTTTTTTTTTTTTTTTGAGACAGAGTCTCACTCTGCAGCCCTTGGTAGAGTGTCATGCTATCACCAGCTCACAGCAACCTCAAATTCTTGGAATCAATTGATCCTCCTGCCTCAGCCTCCCTAGTAGGTGGGATTACAGGCACCTGCCACAATGTCGAATAGTTTGGGGGGGGGGGGTTGTTATTTTGTTTTTTTGTAAAGATGGGGTCTCACTCTTGCTAGGTTTGGTGTCAAACTCTTGAACTCAAGCAGTCCACCTGCCTCCACCTCCTAAAGTGCTAGGATTACCCATGTGAGCTACCACGCCCAGCTCTCCTTTTGACATTTTAAATCCCATCTCAACCACTTGCTGGTTATTGATTTGGGGAAATGCGCATATCCTCTTAGAGTCTCGGTTATTTTGTTTGTTTGTTTCTTTCAAATTATGAATTGGAGTACAAATGTTTTTGTTACATGGATACCTTTTATAATGCTTAGGTGAGAGCTTTTAGTGTGCTAAAAGCACAAATGATGTTCATTGTACCTAACATGTTTTTACCCCTCCCTTCCTACCCCATTTCCCCTTCAGGATTTCCTATGACCTTTCCATCTTTTTGTGTCTGGATGTACACCCATCAGTTAACTCCCAGTTATTAGGGAGTACACATATTGTTAGTTTTTCCATTCCTGAGAAACTTTACTTAGGATAATGATCTCCAATTCCGTCCAAGTTGCTATAGAAGACATTATTTCATACCTTTTTATGGATGAGTAGGACTCCATGGCATATCCATACCACATTGCTTTATAAAATGGGATAATAATGGAAGAGTTACCATCAGGTTGTGTGGATTTGCCCGAATAATGCAAGAGCTCAAAGCACATTAGCTGTTGCTATTACTGCTAAAAGTTGGGTACTTGTCCCCCCAGTGCCAAACAAAGAACAAGAACAAGTAGTTTAAGGAAAAGGAAAGAGAAGTTTATTAATTTGGGAAGGATGGCAGACTCCCTCATCCCCTTCCTTTAAGCAGAAATACCAGATCTTTTAAGGGAGTCATTGCTGTTTATAGCATCTCTGGTGAATATGATCTAGTGACTCTTTTAAGCCATATTTTGTGGTTTAAGATGCTGGAAAACAAAGAACATTTTCCTGCACATTTGATTGCTGGCCTCAGACAGGAATACAGGGGGGGTTTTTGTTTTGGGGTGTGTTTTTGCTGTTTGGGGCTGGGGCCGGGTTTGAACCCGCCACCTCCAGTATTTGGGGCCAGTGCCCTACTTTGAGCCACAGGCACTGCCCCATGGAATGCAGGTTTTAACTCCCAAAAAGGATGAGGGGTTTTAAAGAGACAACTCATAAAACATTTTGCCCTTTTTCAGAACTTTACTTCTGTTATACTACCATTATTATTATTATTATTTCACCCAAAGAAGAAGGGTGGCAGAAACTACATACCATGAGTATCTAGTCTAAGAGTGTGCATCGTCATTTTTTTTGTTTTGCAGTTTTGGCCGGGGCTGGGCTTGAACCTGCCACTCTCAGTGTGTGGGGCTGGCGCCCTACTCCTTGAGCCACAGGTGCCGCCCCATCTTTCTTTTTAATGTAAGCCTTAAATAGGATTTGGAGATATCCAAGGAAGGTCTGAATCTTTACTATGTGTGAGAAATACCTGCAAGCTTATTAATAACTTACTGAATGCATCTATATTGTGTGTGGAGGGAGGAAACAAACATATTGAATACTCCTAGTGCTCCCCACAGAGGTTCTGGTTCAGCATATCTGGGGTAGAACCCTAGAATCTATTTTTTTTTTTAGCAACGGCCCTCCACATCATTCTGATCTAAGTGCTTTGAGAATCACAGTTCAGGAAATTTGACCTTAGCTTTTCTTTATTGTTGTCTTCTAAGTCTTTGAGAAAAATAAAACACACATCTCCCCATCCCCTCTGCTTCAGGAGAATCTAATATGCCTTCTGATCTGGAGGGAGAGACTTGAACCAGGGGTTTATAACCCAACTTTGGAGGATCTAGGGTGTGTGCACTTTTTCTCAAGAGGGATAGTCCTTAAAAATGGGATCTACTTCAACTGGCTTGAATTTTTCTCATAGTTGTGTGTACATGGCAGTACTGCATTAAAGAAGAGAAGGAGTTTATTGTGAAATATAGGCTGACAATTATGTTTGAACTTGAATTGCTATTCTTGGCTCGTAGCCAATGCCTTTCACACATTAAAATTAACTAGGTTGATTATTTAAAATTCAGAGTCGCTGGTTTCATCCCTAGAGAGTCCAATTTAGCAGGTGTCCAGCAGAGCCTGGGTAACTGCATTTTTCCTAAGCATCCAGGGATCTGAAACCATTCTTTAAGAAAAATCCACTGAGCCTATCAACAGAAGAGAACACAAACTCTATAAATAATTTAAAGAGATTTATTCTGAGTGAATGTGTGTGACCATGATCCAGAGAAGCCCCCAACAACTGCTCTTTCTATGATTGAGTTACTGTTTGGCTTTATACATTTCAGGGAGATAGGACTCACATGTAAAGTCATAAATCAATACATGCAAGCTGTATTGATTAGTTTGGCCTGAAAAAGCAGGACATCTCAAAGTAGGGAATTACAGGTTATAGGTGGATTTAAAAATTCTTTTGATTTGTAATTGGTCAAAGAGATGAAGCTTTGTCCAAAGGCTTGGAATGTTTTAAGTTAAAGACTCAAGCAATCTGTTAAGTAAATTAATGACCTGCAGGTGGAGTTTAAGTCTGGCACAGCCTTGGGCCTGTTAATAAATTATAAAGGATATCTCCAAGAAGGGAGGGAGGCATGATGAGGCTTGTCTGACCTCCCTTCTCATAGCTAGCCACACAGCTTTGGGTATTTCTGGGATCCCTGTGGCCAGTGGAGGGGTCCACTCAGTCAGCTAGTGGGCTTAAGATTTTATTTTAGTTCACAAGCCTCTCACCATGTGAAATCATTTATCTTCTGTGAGCCCTGTATGTGAAAGACAGTCCAGCTTGTGTTGTAGAACTTCAAGGTGAAAGGGGTCTGCTTCTCAAATACTCATCTACCCTCTGTGTAAAAAACACACTGGTTTATTACTTTGGGCCTAAAATGAGAAACACTGGCCCCTTTGCAAAACCCATTCCAGAGTAACTTCTAAACAGGACTAATTTTGACTGAGAAATGTCCAGACAGGAAGGCAAGAAGGTCAGTTTATTGGAAGATGCAATAGATAATCAAAAGGAAACACAGTCTGAAGTTCAGGGGCAAATGGTTAAGCTATTAATGACACAACCCTACCCTGCAGGAGATGAGATGATTTAAGAGCTTGCTCAGCAAAATGCTAGCAGATAACTTGTTTCCTCAGTTGGGTTGGCTGATTCTGGAGATAAAACAGGTCAGCAGGGTTGATGGATGGCTTTGTGCCATTCACAGCCATTCACACACATCAAGTTAGCAAATAGACTGGTCCAGAAATATAAAAAAGGAAACTCAATAACCTGAGGAATTTTGGCCATACAGGGTAACTTCTTAGGCCAGGTTCTTTGGATTTTAAGTGATCAAAATTCATTTGAAACTAACTTGAGCAAAGGAAAAAAAAGGGAAGTTTGTTTGAAAAATACCGTGTATCTTGCAGGAAACTAAGGACAAGAGCTTCATGAAGGCCTAGAACCCAGAATAGGCAGTCCACCAAGAGAACAAAAATTTCTAGCCTAATTTTTTAAACTCTGCTTTCTTTCCATTGCATAATCTTCCCTCCTTGATAATCTGCTTTTGGAGCTTTAAGGAGCTCAAAAACAAATGTGACTCCACGGTTGCTGAGTGGCTATCACCTTCATTTAATCTCTTATTCTTAAAAGATACTCTGAGTGGCCCAATTTGAGTTAGGTACTCACTCCTGGCCTGATCAACCTTTGGTGGATCAAGGGTGGAGTCCTTGGTGTTAGCATGCCAGCAGACAGCCCACTTTTGTGGATGAGACAGTAGTTTTCTTGCTTTGAGCAGACATCAAAAAAATCTCCTATAAAAACTATCCTAGTAATAACTCAAAAGGAAGAGCCAGGGTTACTATCTACTGGATGTATTTCTAAACAGTCATTTGCACTCAACTTACCAAATTGAGCTACAATCTCATGAGCATGCTCCTATAACCCTACAAACTCTAGGACTCCAAACTAGCCCAGTCTCAGCCAAGTATTGCATTCAAAGGAAACACAATTTAGGGACCTGAAAGTCTCATTAATCTAAACTGAGCATTTCAAATCTGTCCCGTTTCTCAAGGAAATACCAAAGGAGGCGGTCAGTTCTTAATGTGCAGCAGACATCTTATAAAGTCTCTGCCCCACATTGCTGCCCCAGTCACTCTCTTGCATGTGCATCCCAGCTTTACCCCCCAATTCTATTTCTACTCTCAACTTGCACCCCCCAAACACACCCAGTGCACAGACCTTTTCTGTCACACTTCCCTGTTTCCCTTGCCTGCTCTTTATTATGTAAATCATATTCACTGCTCTGTCCTGCTTTTTTTCATCTCTGCTTCAATCAGACCCAGACTCCCTCAGGACTGTCTTGCAACACTAGATGAGTTTTTTCTCCCGAGATGCATGGAACACAGAGGTCTTTTTCACTTACTTCATAGCCCCTATGAGTTCCATCCAGCTGGTGACCTCGTGGCAGATAAAAGGATGGCCAGGGGGAAGTTGCTTCTGTTGTCATAGTCAAGGCACAAAACCTGCTAGAAATCCTTTGTGGTAGCTGAGGTCTCAGGTCTGGCACATTCTCTTGGTCATCTTTGTCTCTCACAAACCATAAGGGCCAGAAAGCATTGCATGAATTTGCACAATGAACACATGTCAGGAAGGTCCACCAAATTGATCTTTCACTTTCTCATTATGGTTTCTTCCTTGAGCCTAGGCCTTTGCACTTACTGCTGCATCTACTTAAAACACTCCCATGCCTACCTTCCCTGTTCCACCTGTTCTTCACCTGGCTAACTCCTTCTCATTCTTCAGGCCTCAGCTAAGACATGCTTCCTCTAGGATGAAAAGTCTGGTCCCAGCAAATTGGAAATGGGACTTCTGCCTTGGTCTCCCATGGGACTGTGCATAGCCCCTAGACCACCCATTAGAACCTATACTCCTTGGGTACAGGTACCTGTCTTTTCAGCACTGTTTCTCTGGGGCTTAACACATAATAGATGCTCAAGGAATATTTTGAAGGAATATCAGAAGGAAGATTTCTAAAAATCCTGGTTCAGTAAATTAAAAGGAGGAAGGGTAAGTTTGGGCTTCATCTTTTGCATTCAAAGAACCATGTTCTAGACTTTCTCCCAAGATGAAGGCTTTTCCCCTCTGGATGACAAGCTACTACAAGGCAAAATTTCACTGAAGGCTCCTAGGAGTGGCTTTATGTGAGATCAGGTTTGTATTACTAAATTTCTCCCAATTTGTTTTTATTTTTGAGGCAGAGTCTCACTCTGTTTCCCTGGGTAGAGTGCTGTGGCATCATAGCTCACAGCAACTTCAAACTTTTGGGTTCCAGCAATCCTTTTATCTCAGCCTCCTTTATAGCTGGGACTACAGATGCCCCTGCAATGCCCAGAAGACTTTTTCTATATTTAGTAGAGACAAGGTCTTTCTCTTGCTTAAGCTGCTCTCAAACTCTTGAGCTCAGTCAATCTACCCACCTCGGCCTCTTAGAATTGTAGGATTACAGGCGTGAGCCACTGCACCAGGCCATGTTTTATTTTTTTTGTTTGTTTTTTGTTTGTTTGTTTGTTTTTTAATAAACTCCAGCTAGGCAATAGTGTTTTCCAATTTCAAGGAGTAATTGTGCCCTTGGACTCCATAATGATACTACCAACATTTCAAGTACTATCAAATATAAATACAAAAAACAAAGTCAAGAGTTCATGCCACTGAATCATAATCAGATGGTTTGTAAGAGTACCATCACTAGGAAGCGAAGATTTAATAGTCAAACCCATATGAGTCTGAAAAATGCTACCATGTCATACACTTATATTAGCAAATGGAAAAAAATCATCGTATTTTGATATATTTTTTCAAGGGTCTAGTACTAATTACAATACTGTTGTTTATTAGAAAATGTGCCTGAGCAAGCAAGGACAGAATTAGGGCACACTTAGTAGGTAATAGAAATCTGCAGCTGAATGAGAAATAAATGATGTTACAACACTTAATAAAAGCCCCAAGGGCAAAAGAAAAACACAAAGAAAGAAGTTGATCCTTTCTATCCAGTAATGGAAAGTGAATCTAGCAAAAGAAAATATTACTCTAACATTTCAGATACAACCAGCTGAATAGTTACTATAAACAGGAGTCCAGTGGACGAAAGTTTGCAAAGGTGAACGTTCAAAAGGTAGGCAATGCTATAGGACAGAGTTGTTAGAGATATTGAAACAAATTTGCCTGTTCTACTATCTGGATGGAGTTTTCTCTTATCTCTTCTGCTGCTTCCACTTGGGAAGTCCCACCTCCCACATTTGCATTTGACTAAGCAGGTGACTCCTCCCTTCCTTCCTTGTCCAACTTCATTCTTAAGAAAAACTGTATCCTTCTGTGAGCTCCTTTTGATCTCCTCCAGGATCAATTTCCTGCTGTTTCTGTTATGGGTGGGTTGGAATCAACCTACTAACCTGCCTTGTGCTAAACACCCTCAGCCAGCAGCTCAGAATGTCCCAAAAGGGTCACTACATCTCCCACTAACGCAAGCACTAAACTGGCCAAAGTACTCATGAAAAAAGTGTCCTACATCTGTTGCTCAGAGTCCTGCCTGAGACTGCACAAAGCATATTGGAGCAGGAAGGCAACACAGCTGCTAATGACCCCCTCTTGGCCAGCGCTTTCCTGCCCCACTCCTACCCCCTACAAGGGTCACCAGATAGCTATAAATACAAGCTGACCACCCTCAAGGAACTGGAATGCTGCATCCAGTCCTGCTTTTGCACCTTTCAAATGCTCATCCAGTATTTTGAGTAGACCTAGTATAACCCCCAAACATGTGTTCTCCTGAGAGAAGTCTCCCTGACATCATCAGAGCTCTCCTCCTTATTTTCTCTCACCTCCTCCTCCCAGTTCTTTGTTCTGCAAATAATGCCATCTAAACCTTCCTTTACATGAGTTGTTTTTTAAAAGACCAGGGCCAATGCTGAAAGCTGGGCACATTAACCCAGGACACACCAACCTAGGGCACAAACAGGGTTTCAACCTCATATCCTGACAGCTTTAAGTAAAATCTTTATGGTGGACAATAAAGTGCCCTGCAATGAACAAGTTATAGAGCAGGCCTGGAAAGAAATAGGATCCCAAGGAGCAGGGATGCTGGGCTCTCCAAGTCTTCTTCTGCTTCCTGTCATTGAAACCTCTTCCCCTGCCTTGCATATGTGCCCCGAACCACGAGGGAGACCCATGAGGGATACCCACAGCTTCTTTCTTTTTGTTGAGCTGTCCAGGTAAATGGCAGGTTTAATAAGAAGTGAAACCACATGCAAAATGTTGGCCATGCAGTGGAGAGAGAGCCTTTGTGTTAATTTCACCAAAGCAAGCATGTGCCTCCTTGCAAAATCCTATGAACCCAGATTTTAGCCAAGAATGTGAGTCAGCTGCATCTCCAGGGAAGGTGGGAAAAGAAAGTAAATGGAGGGATTCAAGCTCCTCCAGTTTCCAACACTACAATGGGCCTGTAAGTTTGAAATCCAGACAGGACTTATCCGCCCTCCAACCTCTGAACAGGTCTTTTATCAACTGTGGTGACAGCAGAGGAAAAGTCTAACTCTAAATTGGGCCAAGTATGATTATTTAACCTTCTCAGATGATGATTGAGCAAACTTCTAAGCAGTAGGCATCTATTAATTTTTGTGTGGATCATGTTCAGTGGAGTGAAATTAAGGGAATCATCTGTACTTTGTGCATGTTGAACAATTCTATTTTATATTTCCTATTGGCTATTTGTTTTTTCCCCTCTGCCTCCCTTCCCTAAGAATACACCATGAGAAAGAAACATTGGTTGTAAATAGAGGGCTCATCCCTTGTGTCTACCATCCAGCCTCACAAAGGATGGTGGTTTAGCAGTTAAGTAGCCACTTATAACACCTGTGTGATAGAAGTGCTGCATTCAGCCGCACCTGGGACGGCAATATGATGCAGGGCCTTCTCATTGTACACCAGAGGATGTTAATAACATTCCTGCGTGCTCACGTGTGTGTACACACTGACTGCAGATTTGAAGGCATCTGTTTTTTCAGGAGTTGTATATACTTGTTAAAGCAGATAGATTTAGTGTGTTGTCATAAGTCCACCAATAATATTTTTGATTTAGGGCTTCCTTTTTTTTTTTTTTTTTTTTTTTGGCTGAATTCAGGGAACTTTATTGATGTTACATGACACGGTGATGCTCCCTAGGCCCCTCCCACTCTAGGGGGTCTGGTGTGGAAACTGTTGAGGGGAGATTCTCAGTGAGGTGGAGGACTGAGTAGGCAGGAGCACCCCAGCAGCTAAGGGCCTTTCTCTTCCTCTCATACTCTGGCTGGAGCTGGTGGTCTGGAGGTTCTTACTCCTTGGAGGCCAAGTGGGCCATAAGATCCACCACCCTGTTGCTGTAGCCAAATTCATTATCATACCAGGCAATGAGTTTGACAAAGTGATCATTGAGGGCAATGCCAGCCCCAGCATCAAAGGTGGAAGAATGGGGGTCACTGTTGAAGTCAGAGGAGACAACC
>CAUYON010144365.1:0-17813 GCA_963573935.1 Arctocebus calabarensis
GCCCACAACCAAACACTGGAAGCTCTTTCTGGCTCGGTGGCTCAGTCTGGAGCCCCAGACAACACTCAAATACCTCCTCACTCTTGCCCCAGTTCTCTCAAGGCAGTTCAACCGAGTGCCAAGTCCAAAAGAAACCCAAACAGTTCACAGGTAAGGCCTTTCCAGTTTGCAATCTCACTGCTGCTGTAGTCACAGCTGCCAGCAGGATTAGACCGAACGAACACACGCAACCACTTGCCAGATCTCCACTGCTTTTGCCTTCCTCAGGGGGTCCAGAAGTCTCAGATTTCTGTATTTTCTATCTTTGGGGAGAGAAATTAAAAATATTATTGTAACCTTTTAAAAGCAGTACACACTCAGGTGGTAAGAGTGTCACATGTGGCGTGTGTGTGAAGGTAGGGGACGTTTGTACCCAGGGTGATCATTTTCACCAAGTTATAAAGGGAGGTATGATTACATCTTAATTGACTCTGAGATAAACAGTAAGATAAAGCATTAGTCAGATATAAGCAACTATAGCTCTACTAAGAATACATTAGGTACTGGCAATAGAGAGCTACATTTTTGATAGATGATGGGAGGATGGATGGATGGTAAATTGACAGATGCATGGATGAAGGGAGGATATAACCTGAAGTATTTAAAATTAAATAATTAAAAGATTACTATAATGATTGCTTCTCCTTTGAAACAGCACTTAATGAATAGTAGGAAAGAAAATTAATATGATAATATTGATAAAATATGCTGTGATTTTATAGAATTTCAAATTGATATACCAGTACCTACTTTCAGATATAACACTTGCTAAACAGACTTGTACAGTAAGATCCACCATCTAATAGAAACTTATTATCTGTCATACATCCTGCACACACTTTTCACTCACTACCAAATGTAGACAACCTTTCTTTTCCTAGAGTACAACACAGGCAATGTTGAAGAAGGAACTCTAAGGCGTACCTTGGAAATACTTTGGGTGCAACGCCAGACCACTGCAATCAGGCAAATATTGTAATACCACAAGTCACATGCATTTTTGGTTTTCCATTGATGTTAAGTTATTTTTATCCCATATAGCAGTCTATTAAGTGTTCTAAAAAAATGTATACCCCTTAATTCAAAACATTTTATTGTTAAAAAATGCTAACAATCATCAGAGTCCTCTGAACGTCCTAATCTTTTGCCCAGTGGAGGGTCTTGCCTCTGTGTTGACGGCACCCGACCGATCAGGGTGGTGGTAACTGAATGCTGGTGTGGCTGAGGCAATTTCTTAAAATAAGACAACAAGGAAAGTTTGACACATGGATTGATTTTTCCTTTCTCAAAATACTTCTCTGCAGCATGCAGTGGTGTTTGACAGCATTTGAGCTACCGCAGGAGTATTTTTTTTTTCAAGTGCGAAACGAAGTTTTACAGAGCCTTTCAGGGTAAGATACATTCACCATAGACAAGGAATGGGCTCCCTTATTAAGCAAAAGGATCCCACGGTAGAACTCTTAAAATTGGTATCATTGCTCTGAAATCCTGCCATTACTTGATTGCTAAGCTCATGTAAGAGTATTTTTTTTTTTTTTTTGCCTTTCAACGGTGTTTACCGCTTCTTCCCTGGGAGCATTTGTATATTCCATCTCAGGAAACCACTGTTTCCACTCCTCCTTAAGAAGCAACTCCTCATCCATTAAAATTTAATCATGGGATTACAGCAATTCAGTCACATCTCTTCCCTTCTAATTCTCTACCATGTCTCCAGTTTCTTGCTCCACTGAAGTTTTGAACTTCTCAAAGGCATCCACAAGGATTGGAATCAACTTATTCCAAACTCCTATCAATATTGATACTTTTACCTCCTCCTGTGACTGTTCTAAAATGGCATCTAGAGGGGTGAATTCTTTCCAGAATGTTTTCAATTTACCCAGATTCATAGGAGGAATCACTATGTATGGTAGCCATAGTCTTAAAAATGTATTTTTTGAATAAAAAGAGTTGAGAGGCAAAATGAACCCCTAAAAAGAGAATCAACTGTCTCATAAGCCTCATAAAGCTTTGAAGCCAGGAATTGACATCTCTGCCTGTGAAAGTTGTAGGTGGGATCTTCTAATAGAAGGCTGTTTCACTTGCTTTGGAAATCAGCTGTTTAATTGCCCACACCTTCAGCGATTATCGTAGCTGGATTTTCTAAACAATTTGCTGCAGCTTCTCCATTAGCACCAGCTGCTTCCCCTTGCACTTTATGTTGAAATAGCCTCACTCCTTAAACCTCATGAACAAAACTTCTAACATCAGAGTTTTCTTATGAAGCTTCAGAGATTAAAGAGAGTCAGCACCTTGTTCTGAAATAGGTTTCGCTTAGGGGCGTGTTGTGGATGGTTTGATCTTCTCTCCAGACCAGTAGCACTTCTTCATATCAGCGTGAGGGCTGGTTCGCTTTCTCATTCACGTGTCTGTGGAGCAGCACTTTTAATTTCCTCTAAGAACTTTTCCTTTGCATTCACAAAATGGTTAACTATTTGGCTGGAAAAGCCAAGCTTTCATATCTCAACTTTTGACATACCTTCCCCCACTAAGCTTGATCATTTCTGTCTTCCTCTTTTACTTCTTTTTTGTTTGTTTGTTTGTTTGAGACTGTCTTTCTGTTGTCCTGAGTAGAGTTCTGTGACATCATAGCTCACAGCAACCTCAAATTCTTGGGCTCAGGTGATCCTTTTTCCTCAGAAACTGGCACTACAGGTGCCTGCTATAATCACTTCTACTTTTTGATTTAAAGGGAGAAATGTGTGACTCTTCATTTGAACACTTAGAGGGTGTTTGAACAATTATTGGGTTAATAATTAGCCTAATTTCCATATCATTGTGTCTCTAGGAATAGAGAAACCCAAGAACAGGGAGAGAGATGGAGGAAGAGCAGATCAGTGGAGCATAATTTTCACGCATGACATGTGACAGTTATGAATGTCACGCATGACATTCATCAATTTCATTGGCCTTCTTACATGGGTGTCATGATACGCCAAAACTATCACAGTAGTAATAACAGAAATGATCACAGATCATCATAATATATAATAATAGCATAGAAAATATAAGTCAGCACCTGTGGCTCAGTGAGTAGGGCACCAGCCCCATATACTGAGGGTGGTGGGTTCAAACCCGGCCCCAGCCAAACTGCAACAAAAAATAGCCAGGCGTTGTGGTGGGTGCCTGCAGTCCCAGCTACTCGGGAGGCTGAGGCAAGAGAATTGCCTAAGCCCAGGAGTTGCAGATTGCTATAAGGTGTGATGCCATGGCACTCTACTGTGGGTGACAAAGTAAGATTCTGTCTCTAAAAAAAAAAACATAGACAATATAATAGTTAAGAATAACATATGAATATATAATAATAATGAAAAATTTGAAGTGTTATAAGAATTACCAAAATATGATACAGAGACTCAAAGTGAGCACATGCCTTTGGAAAAATGGCACCAGTAGATTTGCTTGGTGCAGGATTGCTGCAAACATTCAATTTGTAAAAAAACTCACAATACCTGCAAAGTTCAATAAGGCAAAGCACAATGAAAAAATTATGCCAGCACAGTGATAAAATTGGCCTGAAACATTTCACATCTAACCTTTTCTTTTAATGTAGTTATTTATATAATTCATCTAAAATAGATGATTCTCTTCTATTTAAAAAATAATTATAATTGTCACCTTAATATTTGATGCCAGTGTTTCTTACATAACATTTTGTGTCTGAACTAAATTTCTAATATGGATGTTAAGTTACTTTTTTATTCTGGGTATCAGTAGAAAGTAGCCTTTTTCAATGAATATCTCCTGCCTGACATAAAGCTGGTTAAATCTTTTGTAAGTGAAACATGATTTGCGTTTCTGACATTTTGGTGTAAGCTATTCTGATTCAGAATCTCACAGTATCAAGTTGAATGGTTAGTGTTTTATATGTGAAAATGTTACTCATACCAAAAAATCTTTTCTACCCCCCATGGGGGGGAGGGGAGGGGTGCAAGGCGGCGCCTTCTCCACTTTTTCTACCTTGGAACTGTACCAGATAAAATCACTTCTGTTCGTTCAGTTTTTAAAAAAATGTTTTCTAAAACTAGGGCATGAGTAATTACTGGATCACTATAATTATTTAAGGGCTCTTAAGCATGTATGGATATTACAGTTGAAAAAAGAGTTTCCTCTTCTGCCCCCAAAAGAGAAAATTCTAGAGCCTTAAACAATGTGGTCTTAGAAGCAAGTGGCTTCAGTTATAATCATGAGTAAGAACATCTCTGATTCTAGTAATGTGGTTTTATTGGACCTAATGTTTAGGAAAATCCTCAATTAATTCTTAACTTGTGTAACTAGTTGTGGGTTTTCTTTTGTAGTTGTGTGGCATTACCTATTGAATAAGGAAAGTGTTGTTTAGAAATTACCAAGTAAAATTATTAAATTAACATATCACTTAATGAAGTGTAATCATATTACCCATCTTCTATTGGCAGACAAGTGTCTTAGTTCAGGAATATTAATTGAAACGGAAAATTTTATTCACCCATAGAATTGTAAACATTACCATGATTTTTTTTTCCTCTCATGAGTTCTTTATTATTTAGAGAGAGAACCAGTGTTTACAGATGTCTCTATCAACATTTGCCCTTTTCACCCAGCTAAAGAAAACAAAAGAAAAATAATTTTCCATGGTGATAGCATTTTCCCCCTAATACTACATTATTTTCTTCAGTTTGTTCTCTTACCCTAGCATTTTTGTCTTCCATGGGCTCATGTACCTTGTATGGCCTTCAGAAGTCATAAGAATTTGCTGTTGTAATATATGGAGAAATTATATATAATATAGAGAAATTTGCTCTTATAGTTAGGATAGTTATTAGGATGATGAGCTCTAGAATGAGATCATCTCAGGGTTCAAGTTCCATCTCTATCCTGTGTTTCAGTCATGAAAGTAACCTCTTCATTTCTCAGTTTCTTCATTTCTACCCAAACTCTACTTCATCTCAATACTTACTCCTAGAATTGTTGTCAGAATTAAATGAGTTAATGCGAGTGAAAGGTCTAGCAACAAAGTTACCCATGATCAGCAAGTGTTAGCTTCTGTTATCATCATTACTGTACTTATCAATAATCTAAAAGTATACTAGAAATTTGATAATAAAAGGAAGGAAATGAAAGGACATGAGAAGTAGCTATCAATCCTCTTTTTGCATTTCTGTGTCCTACTTTTTTCATGTCTTAGTCCTTGTTTCACCACCACACCATGATTCCTTTCAGTCTCTTCATAGTACTAGAAATAAAAGTCTTCTGCTCCCTGCCAAATCCCTTCCTCACTTTTATACTATTTCCTTTCCTTTCCTTGATTTCCTTTGCTTCCCCCCCCCTTCTTTGTGTTACTTTTGTTTTTTTCAGATCTAAACCCAATCATGTATTCTACTCCCTCGGCCTCTTCCCTTGAAAAATCTACAGATTCTCATAGCTTCATCTGTGAGCTCTATCAAGATGTTCACTAATCACCCCTCCTACCTTGGGAGATTTTGTGATGTTTAATGCTTTTAGGCAATACTGGCCAGCACAGAATCATAGATTCATATATTTTTGGAATAGCAAAGAACTCTAGCATAAAACTCTACAGCCCGTTAAAATTAAATAAAATTACTTGGTATAGGAGATCTGTAAGCTTGTTTTAGGAGATGATTTCAAACTTTGTAACCAAAAGTTAAATTTGTATAACACATCAGAATGTATGCTTTTATTTACATCAAACCACATGAAGCTCACATCATTTCAGTGAAGCTGGTCAGACAAATATTTTTATCCTCAATCTACGTAAGAGGATCAGAAAGAGTTATAACTCTCGCAAGGTCATTTTCCTAGTAAATGAATAAATGTGATTTAAATCTTGTTTCTCTGACTTTAGTGCAGTTTTACATTTGGGAACCAGATAGCCATCTTTTAGCTACCCCATAGAAATGCCATTAAAATACGTGAAGTGTGTCTCACTAATTAGAATTATAATTTAATTTTTTCTCTACTTATATTTGTAGAAGTTAATGGTGCCTCTGACTAAATGTTTTTTTTTTTTTGCACTGTTATTATCATTCTAATTTCTGACACTCAGAAGGAGGGATCAATGTAAATAGAAACATTTTTCAGCTTCATTAAAATTTGCATACATTTTTTATATTTAATGTATGCAATGTGATGTTTTAATAGGCATTGTGAAAATATTTCCAAAATCAAGTTAACTAACATATCCATCACTTCACATACTTACCAGTTTTTGTTGAGTTAGAACACTGAAGATCAACTCTCTTAGCAAATTTCAAATATACAGTAGATGGTTATTAACTATAGTCACTATGTTGTACGTTACATTTCTGGAACTTACTCATTTTACAAATGAAAGTTTGTGCCCTTTGACTAAAAGCCTCCTGTTTTCCCCACTCCCAGCCCATGACAATCATCATTCTACCTTCTATTTCTATGAGTCCAACTTCTTTAGATTCCACATATAAGTCAGATCATACAGCATTTGTTTTTCTGTGTTGCAGCTTATTTCACTTAGCATAATGTCTTCCAGGTTCATCAGTATTATTACAGAATAACTGAATGGATATGAAAAAGTAATAAGACCAACTATATCCAATCTACAAGAAACTATCTTTCACTTCAGTTACTTGTAAAGAAACAGGTAGACTAAAAGTGAAGGGATGAAATAAGATACTCCATACAAATGGAAACCAGTAGAGAGCAGAAATAACCTATCAGCTTTAATATTTCCTTGTAACCCTTCTACCTGGTAAAATAAACCAGTATGGTTGTTTTAAACACAATTCAAAACTACTATACTAAATTTATTATACCCCAGAAAAATATATGTATTAGCAATCACAAGTGTGTATTTGTGCATGCATGTGTGTTTAAAGCTCTCTTACTCATGTTTTTAAGTGTGTAGAAACAGGTTTAATATGAATCTTTTTACTCACAATAATAAATCCAATATAGTGTTTGGGCTATGTTCCCAGAAGTGCTCAGGAATGACTACAGGGAGGAATGCATACACACCCACATGCATACACATAAATACATACACCTGCAAACATCATAATTTTTTGTAGGACACCGCCTCTACACATTTGGCTTTCTAAAGCACTGAGTGAGACCTATATTAATATGATTTTCTATTTGGTCTTACAAATCAAAAAAGAGGAAGCTACATTAACTCTGTGTGATCCCACATAAGTTATGACTTCAGATAAAGAAGAAGGATGTTTCTACTGCCACAGCTAAAATAACCAGCTGTCCAATTTTTAAGTAAATTAATGTTTATGCTCTCTATATTCTTTATCTGGAAGATGGTAGTAGAGTATTATAAAAGATTATCACTAAGTCTCTATGCTGGTCCTGCCAAATTATTGTATATATGATTTTGCCAGGCTATCTGATGTGTGTTCTTAAATTTACTCATTGTGTAGAGAAAGCTAACCAGTCAAGTAGATAATGATGTCTCATTCAATGCTGACCTTAGTAAACTTAGTCATTTTCCATGTCAACTAGGAATTATATAAAATCTCTATCTCCAAGACTCATACCAATCCAAATTATTGAGAATTAATTGCCTTAAACTAACATGTTTTTATTTTACTGTAGTGAGTTATCCAAAATGAAGGACAGTTTTCTTTTACAGATACTGTATTATAAATCTACTATGAAAGCTCTTAAAATATCTGAGTTAAACATCATAGATAATGAAATGGTAATGTATTTGAAGTTAAATTTGAACAGATTTAAAATATTAACTCTATAAAAACAAGGGAAGAAAAAAATCAAGGCTGGTCTTTTGTGACCAAAGTAGTGTTAAGTTATTTTTTAAAGGTAGACCAAAATATGTCCAGATTAAAAATCAAATCTCGGGTAGAAAATTGCAATGCACTCAACGAAGATGTCAGGTACTAATCTGCTTCCTAAGTGGCAAAGAAAGAAGAGACAGGCATCTTTTCTACAGATTGTATTTTAATGAAGAGACATGAAGTATAATATTTAAGTGCATACTATATTAAAAATTGATAATGCTATGGGGAATAATCAGGGAAACTTCAAGAGAGCCTGGGGAGATATTTAATTTTCAGTTAGGGTGTAGTCAGGATACTCTTCACCCAAAAGACTCTCAATATTTCTCAGAAGTTGAAAAAGAAAAAGCCCTTTAAATTAAAAACAGCATCTAGTCCTCAAAGAGTTCTATTTACTGTCTGATTAAATTTTAATGTTAAAATTCCAAAATAACAGGAAAAGTATTAGATTACAGTGAGAACAAAGACAAAGGGAGACGGGAACAGGAATGAAAATCACAAGGAAGAGGCCGAGTCGAGTATAAAAGAATAAGATACAGAATTAGTAGATCCACTTTTACATTTTTCATCTCTCAAGACAGCAGTTTAACTGGGTCAAGGTCTATTATAATAATAGCCACAAAAGCTAATAATTCGAGCATTTCCCCCAGTGCTAGACACTGTGTTAAAGCACTCAGGATAGATTCTTTCAGTTCATCCCCTCAACAGTCCTCTGCGGGATTGCCTCTGTTTACAAATAAGAGACTAAGACTTAAGGCAGTTAAGTAACTTGCTCCAAGACACACAGTTAGTGATTGGCAGAACCGGAGGCACCCACCATATTTCATTGTTTTAGGAAGCTGTCTCTCTCTCTCTTTTTTTTTTTTTTTTTTTTTTTCTGAAACAGAGTATGCTATCTCTTATCCCAGTCTGTCCACAATAGCTCAGGTGATGATTTCTTCCTGCTTATAATTGTCTTTACTTTTCATTGACTTTCAAGTTTCCCTTCCATTTCAATATATTGCCTTTGACTCTCTATTAAAGGCTGTCCTTAGACTCATTTTGTTTGGTGGAAGGTGTTTCTTTATAGCTCATATCAAAATTGTGTTGAGTTCAAAAGCACCATATTTTTTTCAACGTTGACTCTGTGGTTTAAACTCATTTTGATAACAAAGTATGGGGTTAAAAGGCGAATTCAAATCTGTTATATGTTTTTTCTTTTATAGTTCTAAATAATTGCTACTGCTTCATCAGATAATTGAATTTACAAGTTCTTTGAATAATCCTAATGATACAGACAAAGAGCAACAGTTTTAGGGCGAGGTTAGCGTAGAAGTCTGAGTATATTTTTCTATTTTCTTCTTTCTTGATTTATTAAAAAACAATGACTTTTTTAGTAAAGTTATATAATCTTCTAGGATTTTCCTAAGTAGGTTAGGCAGAAGTATTCTGTAAAGTGTTTAGAATAATTTTTCTATTTGCATAGAGAAATATATGGCACTCACTATTTTGTATTATCATTTGATTTGCTATTTACTGATGTGTGTCATTAAGCATGCTTAAGAACAAACTAATAATTTGCATGAAAATATATTTCAAAAAGCATGACAATCCATTAATTAACCCAGTAGATAATGACATTTGAGCCCCTCATCCTTTCTGCTTATTATATCACTACTTTGCATTTTAAATTTCTAAAGATTTTTAGAAAGAAGGAAGAAAAACTTGCAGGGATCGGAGCTTATTTTGTGTTCTAAAGTCAGAAACCTTTTGTTGATGACATGAGTGCATCCTATACTACAATAGTCCATTTTGCACTTCATTAAAATGTGTGGTTGCATTTTAAAATTCATAAATGTGGATGCATATGTAGCTCATTCATGAAGATCTTGCTTTGAATCAAGGACATCAAAATTTTAATGTGAACTAATAAGAGTAAAAATAAACATCTCTAGGCAGGGATGTTGTGGCTCATGCCTAGAATTCTAGCACTTTTGGAGGTGGAAGGATCCCTTGAGGCCAGAAGTTCAAGACCAGCCTAAGCAAGAGAGAGACCCTGACTCAGGAAAAATAGAAAAATTATCTGGCCATCATGGCAGGTGCCTATAGACCCAGCTACTTGGGAGGCTGAGGCAGAAGACTCATGAAAGCCTAGGGGTTGGAGGTTGCTATAAGCTATGATGACACCATTGCACTCCAACCCTAGTAACACAGACTCTGTCTCCAAAAATATATATATGTATGTGCATATATACACACATACGTATATATCCACAGGTGTATGTATGTGAACATGAATACATATAGGAAAGAGTCCTCATAAAGAGAAATTTCATTTGGCGTTCATTATATTTTAAAATTTGCTTTGACTACATTCTGTGGTAAATTTTCTATCACTTTTATATTATTCTCCTTTTAAATTTTATTTAAAAATACAGGAGTATTTTTTAAACTGGCATCAAGAAGAGAAAAACATCAAGAAGATATTTTCCATCCAAAGTAATATAATCATAAATGACATATTGCCATAATTTGATTTGAAAAATAATTAAAATATCATAACTGTCATATCTAATGATGAATTTCTAAGTTCAGTTGTATATTCTAGGTCACAGAAGTAAAGATAGAAATACGTTCATCAGATACACACACACACACACACACACAGCCCTCTCACACACCAACAGACATACTCACTGGTAAAACATACAGCAACACATCACAAGTCTTTGCTTCTCTTGCATTTGGAGGGAGACCAAAGAGAGCAACTAAAAGTTGTAGTTTAGGGCCTTTTCTGTGATTCAGAACAATAAACTAGGCATAATTTACCTGTGTTTATAAAATAAAGAGGCATATTTGTTTGAAATCTGATGCAGCTGTAATCTTAGGTTTTGTGGATCATAGCTGGCAATAAATAAAGTTCAATTCAGGACACATAAAAGGGAAGGATTATGCTAGAAGACTGTGGCAACCTTTTGCAAGATAGTTATCTTGATACTAATAAAATTATAAAACTCCCCTTGCTTTCCAGCAACTGTTATTACCCTATGAGATGTTTGTCCATATTTACTTTGATTAGAATATTCTTAGAATTTTGTAATTTAATATGGTTTTGGTATACATTATCTCTCTTAGGATCACTCAGCACCTACAAGTTATCAAAGTCATGATGATTATGGAATGAACTGATTAAAGAACTATACATAAAAATAACATTAATTTATATTCTAAGATGTACTTTATCACATTTTAGCATGTTCTACAATTGGGATATGTCTAGTATGATATTGGATTTTTCCCCCCTTTTTAAGACATATATAAAACAAGTAACTTATCTTAAAATTGATGAATCTTAAATTTCAAGATGTGTGATAGCTTACCAGCTTTGCTGTCTTTATGGTCAACTAGTCATTGGAAAACCCCTCTTTTTGTCATTCAATTTGATACCTCAAGGGCTGTACCTTACAATAAATTTCTTTAGCTTCATCAGTGGAGGCAAAGTGAGTTTAGTGCAGAATGATATAAATGATAGTACTTCTTACATCAAAATCCTTACACTTCGAACAGACACTTTATCAAGTGGCTAAGCAAACACAGCAGCTTTTGAAGTATTTGAAGAGCCATTGAATTTAAGAGTCTCCATGCCTTCGCTGTTCTTTAATCTTATTAGTACAGGCCTCCTTCAGAACTTGGCTCTTCGTTGGTTCAAATTTAAGGGCATAGATTATAAAATAACACTTAAAACATCTTATCTACTTCAACCTATTGATAGATGTATCAAATACTTAGGAAGCTCTTGAATTTAAAATAAGAAATCATAATATTTTAAAATTCTAATTGATAGAGACCTATTTGATCTCCTTTTAAAAAAGACCTCTATTAAAAATTTCTGTCATTCTCTTTCTACTATACATTTTCAAACTGAGCAAGATAGATTTTTTGGTTCAGTATTTTGTAGTAGCCAACAAAAAGATCAAATGAATTGAATACATAAGAAATGGACCACAGCAAATGCAGTGAAGCTCAAATAGACTCCAAAATGATTGTTAAGAACACCAAGCTTTTAGGGTGACTCCTGTGGCTCAAAGGAGTAGGGTGCTGGCCCTATATGCCAGAGGTGGTGGGTTCAAACCAAGCCCCGGCCAAAAACTGCAAAAAAAAAAAGAATACCAAGTTTTTAAATTTAATCATATTAATAATTTAGATGTATAGCACTTTATCTGATATTCCTATTTTTATTCTTCTCATGCCGTCCTCATTCTGGCTTCTGTATGCTTGGAATATCAACTTGAGATTTAAATAACAAACTGCAGATAAAAGGCTTTGCCTGATTCTTGGCATAAAATAAATGTCCACATGTAGAGAACAGGATAATAAGATGTACACTAGATTGTATGTACCTCCCTGTTCTACTCCTTAGGTAGTTGTCTGTCTCTGGATAAAACTTTTCTCCACTTAAAGCTGTTTCCCCAAATTAAACATGGGTTTTCTTATTTTGAGAACTTGTCCATCTAAATCTTCATCTGTGTGTCTCTGTTACCACCGTCAGAATTTGCCCCTTGTTAGACTCCTGACTGGTCTTTCTGACTTAGTCTTTCCTCTTTTCCTCATACTTCCTGCCTGCAACCTCCAGGTAATTTTTCTTGATTTTCATACTTTTTCCCAAGAGTTTTCAACATTATCATACTTAACTAACAAGTCTTAACAGCCTAGCTTTCAAAACTCGAAAACTGGCAATACTACCTTTTCTCTTTGACGATCTCTCTCATTACATGTTGCTTTTGCTGTCTTTGTGGACATTCCTATCCATGCTTGATCTCCCTAGAAATGATATAAATTGCATGTAAACAAGACCATTTCTTAGTGTTCTTTGTATCTTGTACAGTGCCTTGAAATGTTGTAACTGAGACCACCCATAAAAATACAAATCAGAGGTGATTTTATTTACTCCTATGCAGGAGGGCCGCTGCAAAAAAGGCAGACAGCCCAAATCTGATGGTCATTTATTACATCTCTACAGGCAGACCACTGCCCCGAAGGGCAAATGGCCAAATCAGGTGGTTACATCTGCACAGACGGACCGCTGCCCCCCAAAGGCAAACAGCCCCTAAGAGAAATGCAGGCAGCCTTTTATACCCTTTTGTGCTGATGTGGCAAAGCAAGCATGTACAAAAGCAAAACGTGGCAGGTCACAAGGTGGGATCACAGGTAGTTGGCTCAGGGGGTAGCTGCGTGGTGGCTCAGGGGGGTAACTCAGTAACCGTGGGGACAACTTGGAAAAGCCCAGTACCTGGGAAACTCAGTTTCCTGGGAATCTCTGCTTGAGTGAGTTTTTACCAAAGTTTAGCTGGCAAGGGAGGTTGAGGTAAGTTTCTCATCATTGTGTTTAAACATTGCTAGGCAGTAGGGGACTCAGAGAACTTCCTTGTCAGAAACCTGTTCTTAGAATTAAACCAAAAAGGGGAGTTTGAGATGGACAGGGACTCAGGCTGAAACAGTTAAGGGCCTTCAGGGGTGTTCTTGCTGGGTCAGTTACAGCATTTACAAGTGGGATACATTCTACTACCTTACCCACTTTACACCTGTTAAAACTGAGAAACAAGGAGGTTAAATCACTTCTATAGGGACCCACATCTGGTAAGAGGCAACACCAAGGTTCTAACAGTACAAAGCAGTCTATGATCAAATGAGTAAGTTCCTGACTTCCAGACCTAGGAAAGAAAATTAATAGGTAAGCACAACTAGAAAAGCTTCCCTGAGAAGTTCCCAATGATGCTCCATTATATACTGGAAGAAGGGAATAAAAATATCAGAATAAAGAAAGAGCCTGAATCAAGATACTCTTTTTTTGCAGCTTTTGGCTGGGGCTGGGTTTGAAACTGCTACCTCCAGCACATGGAGCTGGCGCCCTACTCCTTTGAGCCACAGGCACCTCCCCTGGTGGTGAGATACTCTTAAAAGGCTATTAGGTATAGCATATGAGTCCCTACGTTGGGAGTATAAAAGTTCATTTGCACACATACTAGTGAGAGTGTAAACTAGTAATATAATAGAGTATCTTGGTCATTAACTGCAAAGTTTAAATAGAAAGGGGTAAACTATATAAATCCTTTCAGTGGCTTCACTGGAATGACGAACATATACGCTGATCAATGAAGAATAATCTATTCAGCTGTGGCTGAAAAAACTAGAGAAGAAAAACAATCTTAATTCATGAATAGTGATAGAATTTGAAAGAGGGGTAGCTAAAAGAAGAATCTAAATAACTCTGTTCATGAAGCATTACTTTAAAGGAATAAATGAAAGCCAGGATGTTAAACAGTGAGTGAATAGAAAAGTTAAGATTTCATGCCTATTTTAAATGTGGTAAGCAAGAAAACTAAAACACCATCAACAAGAGAAAAGTTTGGAAGATATAGTAAATGTATGGATAAGACAATTCTTAATTTACTTTATATGTAACATGCCTTTAAGTCCTGTATAATTTATTTCATCCATGAGCTGTGTTTGAGAGTATACAAAGAAACATTTACTGTAAGAATACGGCAGTAAAGTCAATTTTTCCAGCAGTTAAGTTAATCATTTATGACTCAGCTCCCATAGCTCAGTGAGTAGGGCACTGGCCACATACGCCAAGGATGGTAAGTTCAAGCCCAGCCTGGGCCTGCTAAAAGAACAATGACAACTGCAACCAAAAATAGCCGGGTATTGTGGTGGATGCCTGTAGTCCTACCTACTTGGGAGGCTGAGGCAAGAGAATCGCTTAAGTCTAAGAGTTTGAGGTTGCTGTGAGCTGTAATGCCACAGCATTCTACCCAGGGCAACATAGTGAGACTGTCTCCAAAACAAATAAACAAACACACAAACAAACAAACAAACAAACAAAAAAACTAATCATTTATTCAACAAATAGTCATAAATGCTCACTCTATATGAGATGTCAGGCTACATGCTAAGCCTCCCCCACTGAACTAACCCCAGCTACTTTGCCCTTAGAGGAAGATGGATATTGACAGATAAGAGAATGCCCCATACTTTAAGACAAATAGAATTAAATTAATGTTGCTTTCAAAAATTATAGATATTTAAAATAGGAATATTCTATGAATAGATGACTTGAGACTGACTAGAAAACTGAGGGGGGGGAAGGGAGGATTAATCACAACTCTCTGCTGTCTAAGCTAGGATGGATCAATCCAAAATTACTAAGGAAGGCCAGGTTTAAATGTGAGGGTGTAATGATGAGTGATAAGGAAGCATAATGTCTTAGTGTTCTACATTGGTAAAATAATCAAAAAATAAGATGCAAAAATTAATTTATTATATTGCATGCCACTTTAAACATTGGAAAATTTATATGTAATCTGAAGAACAATAAGAAAAATAGACCTAGACCAAGTCATATAGCAAAAATTCAAATGCCTAAAATGGTAACAATAATGCACAAAGCGGACCCATGGACTCAGAGAGACAGGAGTTCAAATGTCAGCACTGACAACAACATTCATAATTCTCTGATTTAGTTTCAATAATGAGAAAAATGGAGACAAATAATCCTACTTTGTTAGGACTTTTAGGGTATTTGATACACAGAGATATGAAAACAGATTTTTTTTTATATGTGAAATAATTTAGCTAATCTCAATGTTGAATAGAGCAGAAATCGTTGGTGAAAATCTAGACCTAATAGAAAACTGAGTTCTTTTAGATAAAGTTGTGTTCCCATATTTTCTTACTCTATCACACACACGGACACACACACACACACACATACACACCTAGAGAGAGTAGTGAATGCCTGAAGCTATTAGTCATGTAATAAATAATTGTTGGCTGAAACACTATTATATAGTAGATGAATTTTATACAATGCATGATTGAAATGATTCACAATAGCAAAGCCCATTTGAGTAGGAAATGATTTGTGAAATACACTGCTTAAATTGACAGAGAAAATTGAAGATAATATTTTACTTTGAGGAACTAGAAAAAGAATGGAAACTGAGGCTTTAATTTGGGTTGTAGGAAAGATGAGAGAGAAAGACAGCAGAGAACACAGTGAGAGACATGAAAACATTTTCTGGATCAGTCTCCAAGGCCTTCCTTCTATATAAGATCTATCATTTAAAAAAATGACACAAATTTAATATTTAAATTTTTTTAAATTTTTATTTCAAGTAATAATACTTGAAAAATCTAGTTCAAATTACATCATCAGATAATTTTTTTTCCAGAACTAATTAATCTTGATAAAATAGTCAAGTCTTCACTAGACTTGGTCTTATAAGTCTCATGAGAATATTTTCTTTTGCATTTATTCGCCTACTCAGAAAACATATACATATTATCAGAATTTAATTTTAAAAGTTTAACAAGGGATTAAAGACTTGAGCTCATTAGAATTTAATAATCAGTATATAATTTCTTTCAAGTAGTTTTAGTAATTTTCCTTCTCAGATAGTTAAAAATCTGACTCTTCAAAATAATATCAAACAGTTGAAATATTTTTAGAATTTTTATAAGCCATATTTGTACCCCCTGTGATCTCAGAGTCTGTATCATATCAAAAGAATAAATGTCCAGAACTCTAATTAGATCCTTTGAGAAAAACTTACATTCTAGCAATGATAAATGTTTGTACATACAGTTTTGAAGTTATATCACATGTGCTTTTCTATGAAAAGAAATCCTAATTAACTAAGTTTATAGCCTAAGTTTAGAAAAGTTTGCTGTACTATAGCTTAATTAGCGCTAAAGATTCCTAGTTCTATCAAACTGTAATTGGTAGTTTATTTTGCATACTGATGTCATTACGTTGTGTTTGTGCAATTGAAACCAAAAACTGTGCATTAATCTTCATCACACATAATTTTGATTCAGTCTGCTTCCTTAACTGTGACCTTTGAGGTCGACTCAAAATTCAGACTTTAAAGGACCAGTTTTTTGAAAGAAGTTACAGATATATCATTGTTCCTTGGAGTAGACTGATGACAGAAAAATTTTTATTTGTAAATAATTTGCAAATTAAGTAGAAGAATTGGTATTTTAACTTGAACCTAAAAGATATTTCCTCAATTGTTTCATCTTAACCTTCCTTTTGTATCACTATTGGCATGCATCATGCAGATAGCAGGACCAAGGTACCCATTGTGACTCCTACTGCAGTCATGATCTCAAAATTTAGAAGGGCAGACTATAAACTATATTTGCAGGTAATTCCACTGTTCTAAAAATTTATAGAGGTGATTCATTGATAAAATTATATTCTAATAATCTTCATAAATAACAGAATGAGTTAAGTTGATTGGCCAAATTGAGATAGTTCACTGATACAATATCTTAAACCTTTGGAAGATGTGACTACTTATCCATTAAAAAGGACTAATACCTTCATTGCAAACACCTATTAATATCAACATTTATCTCCTATGATTTACATTAATTAAATATTTGTTGAATGGGAAAAGCCAAGATAGCCAACCGGGAACATTGCATGTTGGACCATCCCAGCAGGAAGGTAGGATTTGGAGAGAGGAGAGGGGAGAGGAGTCACAGCTTAGGTATGGGTCACAGAGAGAGATGACACTGATGGCTGGGGACTCCATGCAGAAACCTTCAACACTGAGAAGGAAGACGATAAAGAGGAGAAGATATTGGTAAGGATTACACCCAGAGATATTCAGAGTCCAAAGAAAGGTTTAAAACAAAGGGATTGGCTCGGCTCCTGTGGCTCAATGGGCTAAGGTGCCAGCCACGTACACCTGAGCTGGAGGGTTTGAATCCAGCCTGGGCCCGCCAAACAATAATGATGGCTGCAACCAAAAAATAGCCGGGTGTTGTGGTGGGCGCCTGTAGTCCCAGCTACTTGGGAGGCGGAGGCAAGAGACTTGCTTGAGCCCAGGAATTGGAGGTTGCTGTGAGCTGTGATGTCACAGCACTCTATCCAGGGTGACAGCTTGAGGTTCTGTCTCAAAAAAAAAAAGC